>DWJN01000564.1:0-22949 GCA_018248895.1 Carystus phorcus
ATAGCATCTTTTGTGTATACAATAGTAAGGGGTGGTTGTGTACAATAAACAACAGGATTTACGAGTTTTACCGACCGAACAATCCTTTGTATGAATTTGAACGTCGGTTTATTATCTAATTAGATTGTCCATCTCGCTGTTTCTGTTACTTTGTAAAGATTATCTCTGTTACTTTGTAATTTGGCGACATAATTTAAATTTTATAATTCAGAATAAACTTTTATCGTAGAGCTATATTTTCCGAAATTTTATGTTACCAGCTTTTTATTTTTAAAAGTTGTTTTGCATTTTGTCAGCTGTTCGAAAGAAATAAAAATTCAACACCTCTTTATTGCTTACTAGCTGACCCCAGCAAAGGTTGTTTTGCCCTATAAATTATTATTTTAGAACTATTTTGATTATATATTATAGTATATTTTGTATACGTATACATATATGTATGTTTTTACGTAATTTTGAGGATTTCATTAGGGATTGTTGTATTTATATTATTGTTCTAAGTAATACCTAATTAATTTAGTACGTGCACACGATTAAAAAAAATAGTTATGTGGAAGAATCTAGACGTATGTGGTATAGAGTATGCCGATAATTGATCCACAAGGCTATCAGTGCTCAAAAATACCATTTTAATTATAGCGGGTACTCACGATTTCTGTATTCTTTTTATTGTTTTACCGATATTTCGACCCAGTTACATGGATCGTGGTCACGGCGAGACTGACAAAAGACAAAAATACCATGTCTTTTAAATTCTAGTAACTAAATTAACAAAATATTTGTTTTTCAGTAAACTCTCAAAAGGACAAAGATGCTCCCGAGGACTTTGTTTGCCCTGAAGGAACTCAGGGTAATGGCAATTTCGCAGATCCAGCTACATGTAGAAGGTTTTATCAAGTAAGTTAATTAAGATACATACGTTTATTTATTCTCTAAATTATTATTCGTTTTATTAAGCAAGTATTTCAAATTGACTTAAGGTTGATATTACTGTATATTACATCCGGAAATCGGCGTCAATTTATGAGTTCAATAAGGTATTGAATATTATTTTATTAACGTACTTACATGTTGTAGTCAAGTCTTCGAGATGGTGAGAAATTAGGTATTATTATGTATTCAGATCAAATATATAAAATACCTATGTTATATATTTTATATTATTACATACATATATTTTTATGTAAAAATATGAAACTGATAATTTATGAAGAAAACACAATCGTAGCTCTCTTCATTTTTCAAAGGTTGACTGTGAGAGAATGCTATTTTGCATGAAGTCCACCTACACTTACACATAATGTTGAAACAATTAAGGATAAATAAATGAAAAATAAATAAATATAAACAAATTTTCTTTTTTTAATATTTTTCAAATAATAGAAAACTTTTAAGCTGTACTGGTTAAGGATTTGGTTTTTATTACCAAAACTATAGTTCGGAATTTTATTATTTGTATTGTAATAAGGTTAATTTAAATTTGGCGTATATTTTTTATAATTTTTTTTCTTTCGGTTATGTTTAAACTAGAATGAAATTACTATATTCCTACCAGCAATGTACCTCTCAAATATTATATCATATTGAACAAAAGTTTTCTTGCAATTATCATTAATATTTTGCTATTGAATACCACAATATTGCAATATAGGCATACAAAAAAAATATTATTATGTTACTTTATGTAAACACATTTTATTGCTATTTATATAATACAAGTTATTTAATAGGTTATGTAGTAATTTACCTCGATTCAGTCTAGTATAAGACGGAACCTTGACTGAGTTTATGTTCCAAGACTGAAAGTTTCTCTTTGTAAGTAGTATTTTCCGAGCTCAATTTATAATAGTTTTTTCTTTCATGCCGTTGTCTACAATATAACTTTTTCAATTGATTAATAATAGGCAATTCTTTAATAAACCATTTACGACTGACATTTTTGTACGAACCTGGTCAAACTGGTTTTCAATAGGCCAGCAAAACTAGATTGGCGTTGTCAATACTTTTATTTCTAGTGGCGCTTTATCGCAACGTAGAATTTATTAAATAATATCAAGTCAATAATTTGCAATAAGGAAATGCATTACTATGCGTTGCTACATGTTTTGTATCCTTAACAACATATCTATGTATATGAAACCTAAGGAGATTATTTACTAAGTGTTCCTACCTACGATTTCAATTGAAATAAATTAAGTATTAGATTACAATAATATACTAATATTTAACAGTATTTTCATTAAGAAGCGAACCATACACTTATATAAAAATATACTTTTTTGTGTATGTAAACATAGACTTTTATAAAACGTTTAAAATTCAATATCCGCACGATTAAGTCATTTTGTTATATAAAGTAGCATTTTAATACATGAGTGAGTTTTGTATAGGTACCCTTTTTATTTCGTAATTCTTATTGGAATAGGGAATGACAAGCCTTGGCTTAAAGTTTGACGTAGCTGCTATTTTAGCGGGCTATGTGAACTATTGTTTACAATAGCCTCTTATTTAAAAACTTATATTAACATTTCAAAACGATTTTATTAAGAAATAAGACAAAGCTAATCTGAGTCCATTTATACCATTTCAATTTAATATTAAGCTCCTCGACTCAATTGTATTGCGGTTATATAAGATCATTTATATACGAGAACTGTACGAGGCTACGAGGGAAGTCCTCTGTTATGCTGATATTATGGCCGTTATGGGTCTTATTGTTCCTGTATAAATATAATGTAATGCATTCTGTACACACTATACAGTCTGATTACATTGTCGTATGTGGACAATAACTTATCTCGAAGAGCCTGTGAGACTTTGTTTCTTTAATCTTAAATTGAATCTTAATATAATATAATTAAGATAGCACTTGTAAAATAATATGTAGGCTCTAAAATTGTATATTACTAATACTAAATAATAAATTATCCGTCGTACTTAGGTCCACAAATTGCGGGTTTGCAAGAATAATTAAAAATAAAGATAAGTAGATATACCGTAAGCTGGAGAAAATTTTATAACTCGATAAGAACCATTTAAAGTATTTTGTGGTCATTTTAGATTAAGTATATAAATTAAAATTATGGGTGCACGTATTACCAAATTATTGTGTATCTTGAGTTGATGGACTTTAATATATAAATATAATCTTATTAACTATAAATATAATCTTATTAACTATAAATATAATCTTATTAACTATAGTAGCAGACCCGGCCACGCGTTGCAGTGATTAATTACCTTACACCGCCATCTGTTAGAATCTTATGGAACTAATTCTTTGAAAGATATTAATCAAATAATTGCAATAAAATAATATTGCGACAATAAATTGAGACGTAAGCTATCCTGTCTTTCAAGCAGGATCAAACTGGACACGGTGTGCAAGATTTAATTAAATTCGGTTAAGTAGTTTAGGAGTCCATCGCGGACAAACAAAGTGACATGTATTTTATATATATTAAAGAAGATTGCTATAGTGGCGTATAGTGACCGTCAACATCTTGATCGTCGCTGTGTGCGACATTTTGTATATGTAGTGTCGCTGTGACATCGCATTTGCGTTTGTGAATTTTCTCACTTGTTCATTCCGCTTCCGCAATTGAATTTCGACCATATATTTTTGACACATTTTGTATATAAAATTTAGTTTTCTGCACTTCTTTTCCATATAAACTTTTATTATGACAAATCTGATCTATCTAAGTAGGTATGTGCTTTATTCTTGAAAATGGGAACAAAAGATTTTCTCATAGTAGTAATTAATACAGGAATTTACGTGTCGTTGGCGGGGTTTGCTAGATTGATATGTATATATTTATCATTTTCAAATCAATTTTTCAGGCTAACATACATATATGTAGAAGTAGTAGTAGAGAATACGTATTGTGAAGAAAATAAATTTTATAATAATATAAATACACCTCTTTACGGCTTATTGAAAAAGTAAATATTGTTATTAAATCAGCACTAATTGTAAGTAAAAATACGTAGATGTTCGTATTGTTCGAATTCCGGCACAGTAATGTCTTAATTATTAGATCCTTTACTTGACAAGACGCAAAGTCCTCGGATATTAATTAATACACGATTCGAGAACAAATCTTTATCTACAATAGCCGTAAATATCCTACCGGGATTCGAATCCGTGATGCTTCGGTCGGCAGGCAGTCAGCACCTATCAATTAGAATTACAAATCATCATATTATTAAACACTATTATCTTATGTATTATTTTGTAAACACGATGCTCGAATAAATTATGCAACAAGATATTACGCGATGCACTTCCGACTAAGGTGTAGGTGATTACGGCACAAATAAGCATTACACAGGCACTTAAAATATTTACCATAATGCAAATCGTGGCAGAGTTCTCATTAGAAATGGCTTTATTAAATGGTCTTCACATTGCTGAGTTAATTGGGTCATAAAAAGGAATTTACTTAAATACGTACATTAAAAATACATTTACAAAGGCAAGAAACTCCAAATACTAACTTAACGTTGTAGTATATGTTTGTATATAGACGTCATAATAATGCTCTTCAATACGCGTAACTGCAATACGTATGCTAAATAAACGTATTGATTATGCATGTTAAGTGCATAGGTGTAGTTCTCGGCATAGATTATTCCTGTCTCACGGCCAGGGTCTATTTTGACCCCTACCTTGAAAATGTAAATGCAGAAACTCTGGTTTGCTTAAAGATTGCTATCTGACCTTCCTTTATTAACAGACATTCTGAAATGGCAGGGTTCAGATGATCCGGCTGCATATTGCATACAGATGTAACAATACAATATGAATTATCTTTATATCATAATGATTATGTAACACAAAGTTCACGAACCGAGAAATAATAGGTAATATACATTATAGAATCGACTGCAATAATTTATTGCTTGTTGAAAGTATAATAATATAATATTTGTTTGTTGAAAGTATAATAGTAATATAATATTTGTGAATAGCAGTCGTTGGTCGGCAAAAAACTTCCGATACATGGATTGGCCATTGAACCCTCCACCTATCCGCACTGGAGCAGCGTGGTGTAGTATGCTCTAGCCCTCCTCAGACAATGAAGAGTGACCGCGCCCTGTAGAGGCATTAACGGGTTAAAGGCATACTAACGTTTGGTCGATGTCGTTTTGCGATATACATATGTAACATAAAAATGTATAGTTTAAGAAAAACTCAATATATAGAACTTTAAGTCAAATAACCGCCTAAATAGGTTTGATATAAATATCTACTATCGCTACTAAAACTCTTCCAGACTCCCTTGCACGTAATGCATAGAAGACATTGAATGAAAAGAGAAAATGTGTGGAATATATCTGTATATGCGGTGATTGATTGCTTTGTATGGAACCTCAGTGGAACTTTACGAGTACATCTCTTACCGCATTATTTATGTATATTTAATTCTCTCGTTTTTAATGAATTTCTCTTTGTTTTCAGTGCGTTGACGGCTACCCATACTTGAACAGGTGTCCCTCTGGGTTATACTTCGATGATATCAGCAAGTATTGTACATTCAAAGCAGAAGCCCGATGCGGACCTATCGCTACAAGTACGTATTTTAATTACATGTCAAAGTGTGTAGGTATACTTGCAATGAGCATGTATGCGTTATTAAAAGTTGTAGTATCAAATAAAGTATGAATAGAAATACCTCTACCGGTTGGAACTCGAATTTTTACATGGAAATTGCTGTTTGGGCGCAGATCCATTTTAAACCGACTTCAAAAAAAGGAGGAGGAAAATTATTGATGAAAAATCTAAATAGATTAGATAGATTTTGAATACCTAAAAAACATTTTTGATTTTTTTTATTAAATTATTTACATATTATAAGGATTAAGGTATTTAGACATATTATCACAACGCGATAAGAAAGTAAAACTAGAGACTGCAACAACTCGACGCTGCGTAACCGCAAAAATATGCCTTTGCAATAAAGTTAGGTGATAGCGTGACAGTAGTAAATGCGTCTGTAACGATTGCGATGATGCCAGATTCGTCCACATTATTGTATTGTTCGACAAAATATGGTGTGTGAATAAATCCTACCTTTACATTGTACGAGTATAGCTAAACTGGTCAATGTATCCTAAAACTCAGACATTGTATAGTGATATAAGATATGAATTTAGACAGGTTTTTTTAATGTGGCCTAGTGATTATATTAAAAAAGATGTATGTATTCAGTCTTAAATCGAATGTATATTGATATAGCGGCAGTAATTCGAAAAAAAAAATTGACTCTTTTTTCTCATGAAAAGTATACTTACTACAGTTTCATTTATTACTTACGCGTTCGTGTATCAAAACATGCACTCATTTTTCTTTAGCCGTCGTTGTCTTGTGGTTATGGTACACAAATAGACTCTAATTATTATGACTTATTTCAGCACCCGCTCCGATAACGGAGGCTCCTCTAGATCTAGCGACCAAATGCGATCCAGCTGAATGTCAATTGCCGTACTGTTTCTGTTCCAAAGATGGCACTCTTATACCAGGAGGTCTAGACCCCGAAGACGTAAGTTCTTAGCATATGAAAGGTTATGTTCATTTACTATAGTAGGGACTCGTTATTATCGAAATAGCTTGCGATTTGCAATACGATCTTATAACATATATATACCTAACTATTAAGATATGGCATGAATAATAGGGTTTCTACTAATATTTTGATGAGACTATTCTCACATTCTCACTGATACTTCTGTCTCGAGGTCAATTATGTACAATGAATATTTTTTGAAAATTGGTTATTGTAGGTTGTTTTACATGCGGTGTGATAGATACAGATACTGCTACTGTGTTTTTGTTATTTCTATCTGACGTGCACACATCACGAGTAAATTACTGATCAGATTTAAACGATTTTGGCGTGTTTGTAATACACATGTCGGGGTGACCTAAAGGACACTTTGCATTTCTTTTTCCCGTAGGATACCAGATAGAGGTTACTAATGATTCCACCTCAATAATTATTGTTTTTAATGTTTTGGTTAACCTATTGCAATAAAATTAATTATTATTCATAGAACAATAAGAATTACTGCATTATTCCATAAATTGAGCTATACTTGATTTTAGTCTAAGACCTAAATGAACAGTATTTGTTTTATTTCGATGAATAGCTATAGCGAAGCGATAGTGGGCGGGTTGTCAATAAAAGCTAAAACAAAGTATTAACAAGAGGACAACGATAGTTTATATACAATATTAGTGAACTAAGATCTATTTCAGACGCCACAAATGATCATATTAACCTTTGACGGAGCAGTTAATTTGAATAACTTCGACCTGTATAAGAAGGTGTTCAACGGAAAACTGCGAAATCCCAACGGCTGCCCGATTCGTGGAACCTTCTTTTTATCGCATGAATACAGGTGAGTCCAATAAATACAATAAGCAAACGGTTTTAATAATTAATGAACCTGTTGGTAAGCTTATAAATACTTTTAATTTATTTTAATCGTAATCAAATCTATAATCTTGAGTGAAATCGAATATTCTCATTATAGTAGAATCTTTGTATCTTTCTTTATATCATTTAGAGAATGTTTTAGGGATTTACAAATCGTCTTAATCTCTAAATAGAAACTATTTCCTATGCTTTAGATAGCTTAGAAGTCCGGAATTGGTCAACATAGGATTGCTGTTTCCTTATCGATAATTAATAAATAAACGTTGATAATTTGGTGTTATTCTTAAACGATATATGTATAGTGGTTGTCCTTGACAATTGCTAATATCGTCGAGATTGAGTTTAGTTTTATTTTTAACGTTATATAATATGCATATTATGTATTGATTTCAAGGCATGTTTTATATTAGTGTAAGCAACTATAACTGCGTATTTCTAAGATTTAAGTAGATTATGTTGTTTATGTTAAAGTAATCTACATTCATTGATAATATTTGTGCTAGACGAAAAGTCTAAAGAATGAAAACGGATTCCATGTTTGTATCCGATACACATGAAAATTGGTACGATGGTTATTTTTATGCGCACTCTGAACGTTTTGGGAGAGAAATCTCCTAACTAAACTGCCTACTTTCTGAGTCAGAAAGTAGTGCTGAAGTAAGTAGATAGGAACACGAAGCTTAGTGAAGATAAATAATAATATTTCCGCTATTTCTTTGCAAAGTTATACAAGTTGAGCGAGAAGGTGTACAAAACAAATTGTAGACAATGAGTATCTTCTGTTCTGTACAGCCGTTGACCTAAATTGCATTCTTGCAACGCAATAATGGGAGTCTGCCGTTGAGCGAAACAAAGGTACCCGTCAAATCAGATTGTTTCAGATACAGAACACCTAGGTTATTAACTGAATAATTAAAACAACTAATAAACATATTTCTGCACAGTGTATTTATGGTGGTTACTATTAGTTATTATTATATTTGTATCACATATAGGAAAAAGCTTTTGTTACAATTTTGCTTACTGACAACTTTTTTCCGATATTAAAAATATTGCGTATATCAACATTTTTTTTAAATTAAATTTGTTAGTATTATATTCAAACGGGTAAGACATTAATCTGTATGTATAAAATATCAATATATAACAAACTTTGCGTTACAAAAATTCAAATTATTATGCTGATCGCATAATGAAACTGATAAACTGTGCTTTGTAAAATGAAATTTTACAATGTGTGTTGCCTGGTTTTTTGCTCTAGTGTTGTTAATTCAGTAACGACAAATAATGTTATGATAAATGAATAAATTATTAAACCAATATTAATTGCACTTTAGTAATTGTATCCATTATTTATTACAAACGATTAACGGTAATGCATCTGATATAACTGTGATGAAGGTATCGCGTAACGTGATCCACAAAGCTAGCTTTACGGGCACTATGTAATTAATTGGCCGTATCGTGTGTTGTAATATATGAAACTAATTAATTTATTAAAGACTGATGTTATAATTTAACTTGATTGCCTCAATATTATGATATCATGAGAATTAGGATAACATAGAAAATAATATTGTATGAGGATTTATTATGTAATTTTCATTTTTATAAATAGTTCTCAATGAAGTCATGTTAAACTCTTACAAATTTTATAAAAGTTAACATTCTATAAAACTTATGTGTTTGAAAATCTTATGAAACTTCATATTTTTTGTCATGATGTTAAGAACAAACCGTAGTAATTGTATTCTGAAACATGATAATAAAAATATGGTAAGGTGTATACGAATTATACTTTCACCTGAAACTGACGCAAATGTTTTTTATTTCAGTAACTATGTAATGGTTCAAGCGCTCGCCCATGATGGACACGAGGTAAAATATTGTTGAAATTCCATTATTAAATAAAATAAATAATAATAATATTAAAATTATTGAGTGTATTCAATACTAATACAAATCAAACATTTCCAATCGGAATTAATATATAAGTACCGTGTACCTACTCATGTTCAATTATACGGTTGATGTATTTCGTATTTCCGAGTTAAAACATGAAGAACTGGTAAGCTGTCGTCAATGAATTCAATTCAATGCCATATTATAAAAAGTATGAATATATACTTCGTCATATTAAATATCGACAAAATCGCATTAACGAAACCCACACTTAATGAGGTATCACAAACATTTCAATCATTATTTTCGATATCAAAATAAGCATTATATAAATAAACGAACTTGCTGGTAAGAGATCACGATCGTCGATAGACATCGGTTAACGGTTAAAGGCATTATCATGTTAACGATGCGATTGCTTACACTGACTCAGTCACTTCAACCAAAACCTTTAAAGATAATTTTAAACCTGAACCATCGAAAAAATAAGCCATGCAGTTATTAGCACCTTTCCATTTACAAAAACTACAAATAACGAAGTCAAAACCTCTTCCAAATATGGTGTTGTATGTCAATAAAAGCAAGGCTTTTTCCTTGATTATCACTGAACACGTCTTTTGGAAATTAAACATTTTTAATGGTATTAATATAATGGTAAAGAAAACAAAGATATTACTTTATTATACTCGTACATTGTCTTTTAGCATTTAAATTGAAGTTTAGCATATTAAATTTAACTTTCAGATAGCAACAGGCACAGTGTCTCAACAACAGGGGTTACAAGACAAAGGATACGAAGAATGGGCGGGCGAGATGATTGGCATGCGTGAAATTTTGCGACGATTTTCAAATGTTTCTCGCACGGAAGTCGTTGGAGCTCGCGCTCCCTTCCTGAAACCCGGTAGAAATACACAATTCAAGGTAACATCATAAACTTTGTTTTTGAACGATATAAAACAATATTAATATACTCATACCAGGGTATCTCGCGACTCTTATACAATAACCGATATTAAAAATTAGTGTGCAACATAAATATGTATCTGTCTGTACTTGGAGTCAAATCTGGCACCCTTCGCTCTTCACCTTATACATATATTTTATCACAAAACTGCAAATACAACTTTGGAATGCACTTTGACGATATTTACACAAAATCTCACAAACTACTAATCTTTTCGTCCAACAAGATTTAAAGTGGTCAAAGATTCCTTTGAGAGACCTAACTGATCATATTATTATACAGCTGCTTGGATATGAACATTTCACGATTCACGACGAAGCTGAGAAAGATATTTGTAAGCGAAATCAAAGTTCTGTAATGATTCGCACCGAGGAGAGTTGGTAATTGCGCACGCTCTGATCCTTCAGCCAGGAACACGCTATTTACGAGAAAGTTTGGAGGTACTACCTCCATTATGTTTATTCGTTAAGTTTGATTAGGTATTTTCAGAGAACAACACTCGTATCTAAGGGTTTTCGTTGATTTATCGTGAATACAGGCAGCTTTAAAATAGTTTACTAAAACACAATTTTTCTACGTTGCTGCTGTAATTGTGTTTCATATGATAGTGTTTTTAGGAACAAGTTGCAAATAATTGGTCACAAAGTTTTTAGAATTGGCTTGCAAAAGTTTTTGAAGAATTTATTTAAATTGAAATGAAAATTCCATTGAATAAATGTCTTTAAACGTGGTAAAAGCAATCAAATTAATGAATTGCGTTAAGGACGTCACATAACATGAGTACTGTAGGTTATTGGATATGAGCTGCTAAAAGAGTGATTTATCATCGGATTTAGGAAAGTTTAGACGTAGGTATTACTCTATCAATATCTTCGTCAATTAGGTTTTGCATCAAATAGATCCCTCATAATTTGACAAAATGTGAAAGACGTCGTCGTTTACTTTGGTGTAGCAAAATATTGCAAATGTTTTCATTTTTAGCCTAAAACATATTTCCAACTAAGTCCTTAATTTGTGTTATAATTGCACCTACTTAATCGTTAAAAGATGTTTTATCATAATATTGTTGTTAAGATGATTTTATTAAAGTTCATAAAAAAATTGCTTTTAGTAGTATATTAATAAAATTTATATTTTTTTAGGTTTTGGAAGACTTTGGGTACATATATGACAGTTCCGTAGGTGTTCCTCCGTTACCGATACCTATTTGGCCTTATACACTGGACTACAAGATCCCTCATGAGTGCAAATCTGGTACCTGCCCTACCAAATCATTCCCGGGTATGTATAAAAAAATATAGTTAAGTTTTTAAAGATTGTGTTGTTATGTTGGAAACAAGAATCTCCAATCCGACAAAAAATTGGAGAGATTGATAAACTCTTACTGTTGGACACCATTCATCAAAGGTATACAGATAAATAAGAAGTACAAAACAGCCTTATTTTAGGGCGACCTTATCGTTATATACCTTTTTTCCAGACTTATTCATCAGAGACATAGGAATTAGATTTTGTATAAAATATATCTTTTAAAAAGGTTTATTAGTTACCGCAGATAGCACCAATAAAAATAGTGATTGTTATGTCATTACGTCTTATCTTGGATGCTTTATGTATTAACTACGCTTGGTCGGAGATGTTTGGTATTCCTATGAGTCCAGCGTGTGATGGATCTTGTTGGAAGCTTGGAATACTTGACCTCATAGTTGGCCCTTATTGCCTCGGGACATTTTGCGAAATCGCATTTGTGGCTTTAGTGTTATGAATACATACGGGTTTTAGTTTCGTGTTATAGACTGGTAGTGAACCTGAGATAGTTGACATAGTATCAATATAACTAATCGGAATTGTTTGTTCGAAATTTACACGAGTTTAGATTTATTACTTAAGGCGTGTCAATTCCTGTGTTTGATCTGTATATCTATAATATATTGATAATTAATTTAAAATAAATATATTTTTTAAATTGTTGCTACACGTGTCCCACGCGAGTTTGACATAAAGTGATTACTAATAATAGTACTTAGTGCTGTATGTATTTGTGAATAGGAAATAACTCCTTTTTAGTCCCTTCTTAATCCAAGACCACACCCAAAAGAATTTGTTTAATTGATGGCGCAGTTTGATGTATGAACAGTGTTTGTAAACATCCTCAAAATTTCCATTCATTTCATTTTATTGTGTGGGCTTCAATACGTATATCAAGGCTGCAGTACAAATTTTTTTTGAGTGGGATTTAAGTTACACTTTTTCTTTACTGTTTTGTTAAATCATAATATTTTCAAGATATTGTCCTTTAAATAAAGTTAAAGACTTATTTTCATATTAAATTTTATTATTCTTCATAGAATTTAGCTTTCTTACCGTGTGCATCAATTGAGATATTCCCATTTTGAATGAATATTCTTATAATGACAATTTCCCTTAAGCAATCAAATTACACCTACTAATAGTCACTATGCCACTAACACAAAACGAAACATATATGAGATAACGTACTGAGATAGGGTCGCATATTACCTTAGATTCAAAATAATGTTATTTAATAGACTAATGTTGGCGTTTTATACCGCAGACAGCTTAGAATGTTCATATGCCAAAAGCGAGCTTGTTGAATTTCCTCACTATTTTGGCAACATTATGCCCTAGAATGCAAATGTGTCTAGCAATTCGGATAACTGTAGATCCACTAAGTTCCCTTTATGCCAACATTGTCCCTGGGAACATAAAATAGAGATCATTTCGATTTAGAACAAATCAAAGTCAATTTGTTCTACATTAGTCTTTTTCCTTTGAAATTAACATTGTTCTGTTTATTTCAGGTTTATGGGAGGTTCCTTTCAATGCTCACTACGTGGCTTCGTTCGAGGGAGGACACTGCCCATACTTGGATCAGTGTGTCCTGCACAACCATGATTCTGATGACGTAATTACCTAAATTTATACAATAACATATATAAACAAAACGTACGAAAACTTCTAGTAAAATAAAAAATCTTCATGTGGTTTCAAATAATTCGCGTACTTTTATAGGGTTCTTCGTAATTGGAGGGAGTCTACTTTAGTATGTGTAGCAATTATGTTGACAACTTTATCATTCGAAGTTTTTATGATGCCCTACGCCTTCGACAAAGATCTAACAATAATAACAGACTAATGAATAGTGGATATTAAAAAAACTATTAGATATTAAAAAACCTATCTTAAAATTTACCAATTTACGAAATATTGAACACGATATCTTGTGCTTTGTAGCGATTTCAAGTATAATACACTTTTATTTATGTTTTTTTAATTTATTTATGTACTTATAGTGACACTATACAGTATCTATGTCATTTTAATGTTTTGAAATTAACACTTGATAGTAACAATTTCTCGGTAAAAATGAAATCTCTAAAAGGATGTTTTCGAAAAACCAAAATAAAATATATATTCTTGTAACGTTTGTAGAAAGGATTTAATCATAAAAAGTAATTACGCAGGATCCAATCCCACTTCTGTAATAAAAGGGTAACTGTTACTTTTTATATATTCAAATTTGTATAACGATAGGGTTTTATTCTTTCAAGGTTTTCCTTTTTTGATGTTAATGGTATTATGTTTGCATAGTGGCTACGTTGGTTTTTGAGTTCAAGTCGGCGTTCTTTTTCCTTGGCACACGTATTTGACGATCAGTCAGGGTAATATTGCCTGATTCTTTTGTTGGGTCATTTGTCTGTCTGGAGGAGAGAAAAATATCTGCCTAGATTTAATTTTGCAATTAATATTTTTGTAATACCCTTCGCTTCTATAACACAAATTTTAGTTCCCTTCTTCGGCTGCAACGGATCTTTAATGTCAGAGGGTGTTATATAATTATGTATATAAGTAATATGTATATATGTAAAAATATAGAATATTATTTTTTTAACGTTTTATACAGGCCGCTCCGTAAGAAGTGATTGAAGAATACTTATTAAAATCGAAGTCTAAAAATAATCGACATTATCTTCCTCCAATATGATTATAAGAATAGGAAAAATGAGTGATTGGAGCAATTAATTCCGAAAAGGCTTTTGACCTAGTTCAACATTGGAAAATCAGTTTATCGTTATGATCGTCACAAGTCCCTTATTCCGCAACGTAATTATCGTTCATTATCTTGTTTATACAAAAAGTTTAAATAAAAGTGGATGATTGCAAATTGTAATGCTACCCAATATGACACCAGTTAATGTTTTTAGTATCTGCAATTTATTAACAAAGTATGATTAAGTATTTATTTTTGTGACTGTGAGAGTCTAGTCAAATTTGAGGCGCATTTGAAATTCTAAATCATAAACGGAAAAAAAGAATGAAAGAAGTTTCAAAAATCATATATTACAAAAATATATTCTCATTGCTATTCCAATAATGTGAAATGTTCAAAAATATCCTTATGTCGTTTTACTGTATCTCCAATTTCCCGCTTAATGTTTCTACTGTATACAAGTTACTCCAATCCTTTTATTCTATCATCTTTCCTTAATTTCGAACTCTCCGCGTCATTTCTATTAAATTATATTATATATGCAGTATACGTACACACAACAATCCCTTTCTTTATACTTTACAAATTTCAAGTCGGAAAAAAATGTTTTTAGTGGTATTAGCTTGTGTTACCATGTTTTTGTTTATTTTTTGTACAATAAAATCATTGTCGTAGAATTTATTTAGGTCAGGAAAATATTATTCTCATTTTCTTTTCACTGGTCATTATATTGTTTATCCCATTTTCCATTTATTATTTAATACTTTTGTCTCCATTTAAACTTATACCCAAATGAATTCACATATTTTCTGTGTCCATACAACATTCGTCGCAAATCCTAGAATTGTAATTCGCTAACATTGTAAATAGTTTACATAAACTTGAAGGATACATAAATTAGAATATTTAATTGTAAAATTATATTTATGGATATCTAATAAATACAAGTGATTACTATTATAATTTTGTTCTAATAAACAAAATGTATTTACTCGTTACAATAATTTCAAAGAGAATAAATAGTCTACTCCTATTAATGTTTATATTTATTCCATAGTTTTGTTGTGTTTTTATAGTATATTTATTCAGTAGTTCAAGTTTTGGTTAATATTTCAATATTTGAACCGTATTGTGGCGACCTAGAATACTGTCTTCGACTCACGCGGGTGGACCAGGGTTTTATAAGATTCGACAGAAACCAGCCTGTTTAGTGTTAGGACTCCGAGTGAAGATTATATTATAAATATTATTACTTATCTCTCCATGAAGCCCTAAAAGCTTGAGAGAAATACTTTAATCTTTTTTATTATAGTCTTTAAAATTACTACTTGTATTATCTTTTTCTGGAGCCTGCAAATTTAGGCACCACTCTCCGGTTGGTGATAAGTAATGATGTAATCTGGGGTGGTAAAGAACCAACTAAGAAGAAGCCTATTCACGTTTATCTTGAAGACATCTACATTATAATCAAACGGGAACACCAATGCGGGTAATTTATTTCAGACCTTCGTAGTAATAAATTACGAAGAAAAGGGTGTTGTCCTTACTGGACGGTTATTTATGACGAATGGATGGATACCCGTCGTGCATCGTGTCTTTCTATGGTGGAAAGGGGTGGAGGAATTAATTCGTTCAATTCCTGTATACACTCTCCGTCTTGTTTGGTCTTTGGAGATTGGTTTTAACCAATTTAGAATCATCGATAAAGCTCTTAGTAGGTACACCTCACGATAAGTACAATACTTTTTTATTTATAATTGGCAAAACCAGCCCAAATATGGGAGTAGTACCCCACACAAGGACGGGTCTGTGCTTTACACAAGCTGTTGTAGCGTAAAGTATCGCGACGCTTTTGTCTAAAGAGTCGAGCTTCTTAACAGCTATTTTAGTTTAGGTATCAATGAACTCCCCCAATACCTCTACTTCTAATAACAGAATGCGGTTAGTAAAATAGAAAGATACGGCATAGGCTTGATTGACTGTCAACGTATCGAGGATGCCTTTGTACCTTTCCTTCAGATGGTCTTTCATTTGTTTGTTGGTTATTTACAGAAAAAAATTGTTTGTGTTCAGGTGTTGGAGTGGCTACAAGAAGATTTCAGCCGTTACTACGATCAAAACCGTGCCCCTTACATGATGCCGTTCCACACCAACTGGTTCCAGATCAAGGAGTTGGAGCGTGGACTACACAAGTTTTTACAGTGGGCCTCCAACTTGTATGTATCTCCAAGAGTTCATATAACAACATTCAATTATTCCTTATGACACGATTACGAGTATTATTTTGACTACAGAAGTAAAAAATGGAAGGTAACTCATTTATATACATCATCGTCTATCTATCGTACCCAACGATTACAATTTGGGAGTTTGTAATGGCAATGACGTTAATATAAAGGTCACAAGAGCTACCTAATGACATAACAACTAAATACCTAGCAAAGTTCAATTTCACATCGTTTAAGCAATTTTTTATACGTTGTACAGCTAGCGTTTAGAGTAGGTGTGAATACTTTTATAGGCTTTTAATTTATTGACATTGTTGCATTAAATTAAGTATCCTCTGCATGAAGACTAATACTTTTTTAAATAAAAATTTAATGTTCATATGTGCAATCTAGTATGAAAAGACAAAGGCAAAAAGTGCCCAGAAATTTATTAAAATTAATGTAAAATAGAGTAACTAACTATAGTCGTACCTAAATATCAGTAATCCACGAGTTTCTGAAACATAGCAGCAAGCACTAATTTATTCATGATTTGGCTGTGTACGCGCAAATTACATATCGTTGCTCGCTCAAAATTGTTTGATAATAACCTTACGAAATAGCTTCGGCCAAATTTGGTTTAACAGGCCAGTTGCTGGGGCAATCTAAAATGATTTATTAGATTCAGCGTTAATACCCACGTACTGCAGCGGCTATCAGAGTTTATTCACGTCGTTATTGTTTTATTTCCGTATCCAGTGACCCGAGATAATAATGTAAACAAGATAAATACGCTACGAAGAATAACGATTCGATCGCTTAATATTTTATGAAGTGATCTATTTCCACCAATTGCCTATACAGATTGATTTTATTGCTGCTTGAAATCTGAACGTAGTTATATTCTTTTTATAGACGTCCGTGGACAGCGGAATTTTTCACGAGAAGTTAATTATTTAATTTTGCATACGAAATATTAAATTGGTCGACGTACGTTGTAATGCCATTTTCGCCGTTAATTATCACTTTTCAAAGTACAATACTTGCATATTATAGAGTGTGGGTTAATTTTAAGTTTCGGTTAAATCATATCTTTTCATTTTCTGTTGAGGAATACTGTGAAAGGCATTTTATTTTTTGTAATATAAAAAAATTTATGACTGATATATGAATATGTTTCTTTCGGAGTGTTGACTGTTTGTGATGTTTTGTAATGTCGCGAAAACCTATGTTATAACTATCCTAAAGTTTTACCAATCCTTATAAGGAGTGACTGTCTGTTACAACATTAAAATAATTGTAATGTGCCGTAGTTCTACAGAACGATATCATATTTTTATCACTATTAAGGATACATAACTGCCTTAATTGTTAGTTTGATAGTAACGAAGACAACAAACTACTTTAAGTAGGAGGACTTTAGATAAGTTAGCCGTTTCATTAAAACTTATCGTAGAAGCAGCAATTTTAATGTATTCAAATTAGACTTCACAGACTTCGCTTAATTAAAGCGTCTTCTGTAATAATATCAGAATAAGTAATTTGATTTTACTTACATATAAAAAATGAAAGGATTTGTACAGAATGTTACAAAGGATGTTTTACTTAATATTATTATATTATATAGAATATTAAAATGAGCAAACAAACATTCAGTATTGTGTTTAAAACATATACTATTCTAATCAGTACATTTGCACGTATACGTCACTCAAGAATAGAGTGTATGAGTACTGACGTGCACAATTTATTTTGTACAAAAAGATTTGCTTAAGTGAAAAGTTGAAATCTTCTGGAGAATCGTATATAACTAAATCACAATTTTATTCAGCTTCAGTCACTGTAAGTTATGGTTTCTTTTTAACATTAAGTAGTATACTCTATTACCTGTCATGTTGGATCAAAAATAGTACACGAAATCATGAAATTTTATCGATAAATAGCTTAAAAAGATAATCGTTAAATTACTTATAATATAAACAATATTACACCATTTCAAATATTATTTGTACTGTAATATTTATTACTTGAAAATATAGTTTATTCGTGTTAATAAAAAAATAAACGCGCTGTTAATAGTTTCCTTTCTGGCATTCAGTAAAAAGAGACGGTAACGTAAATTGTTTTTGTACTAAACACATCTGATAGTTTCACGAAAACAGGAAATTTAATTCGGATATTCGGTAAAACAATAAGTGCCATAAGAATCAGTCAAGACACTCGGAACGCGTGAAGCAACTGTCTACATTGCTCCGATTCCTCCTCCTTCTATTTTCGTGAAAACACAATTTATGTGATCCTACACCGACGTAAACCGATGTTAAACGCTAAAAGCCACGCGTTTCAATTCCAGACCGGACGTGTGGTTTGTCACGGTGACGCAAGCTCTGACGTGGATGACAGAACCGAGGGCGGCGAAGGCCCTGAACAATTACGAAGCCTGGCGATGTGACAAGAAGGACTTACCGGGCGCGCCGTGCAATCTACCCAACAAGTGTGCTTTATCCTTCAAACATCCTGACACTAATTTCACTGACACTCGCTACATGGAGACTTGCAGTGAATGTCCTAATCAGTAAGTTGGTTATTAAGATTCTAACCTGTTCAGAATGGCCATGCTAACATAGGGAAAGTTTGTTAAGGAAATAGATTGGTGGGGTGTATTTTAAAATAAAACAATCAAATTTAACTCAATTCTTTACTATGGAAAAATTTGGTCTTGTACAAAATTTTAACGTAAAAATAATGCTCACCGCCATGAAAATCAGACCAGGAAGAAAGGAAATCAGTGACTTCACACTTAAAATAAAAAAAAAACAATATTGCCTTCTAACAACAGATTAAATAATACACAAAATATAGATAATTTATATGCAGTTTGTACTGAACATGGCTTGTTGATCTTTTTAGATTTTCATTTTTTTAATTATAACTCAGCATCCGCAGTCTACAAGTCGTGTTTTTGAATTGTTTTATTATGAACTGGCTTCAAGTTCCCATTCCTTATTTTGCTATATCGTCGTATTTCTTTGTACATATCCTCACTTGAAAGTATGTTTCAATACAATCCTTTACATTGCCATACATCTTTATAAACCAACTAAAATAATTAATGTTACGTAAAGTACGTAGGAAATTATTTAAATCAGTTACGCCGTGTCTCAGATTTGTAAGACTAAATGGTCAGGCAAAATACTCACTAAATACGTATTGACGACTACTGTAGTGTAATGGCCCCTATGTCGAACCGCCGCTCGAAGGGTCCTGGGTGCGATTTCCAGCAGGGCCGAAATTTAAATGATGAGCTTAAATTTCTGTTCTCGGTCTGGGTGTATGTCCTTGTGTTAGTGTATTGACTATGGCATCCACGACACAAGGAAACCTACTGTCGGGCTATGAGTGTGTAACGTTATTATAATAGCCAGTTCCTTTGCTTGAACTTGGCTTGACACGCCGCCGCGTGTCTAGATTACTCCCGATAATATTTTTACTCTAATATTTTCTAATTACAGACGTCGGTCTATTATTACTATAAATAGTAGAGTAGTTATATCATATGCATATTTATAATGAAACTGTATTTTTAAGTGCTATTAATATGATAAATAATGATTAATGGCTATACAGGTATCCATGGTTGGGAGATTCCGGAGGCACAGGTATCCCAGGCAAGGATAACTACATTCCAGACAACCTGAGGAAGAAGTAGTACTATTGTAATTCATAATCACATATAAATTTATTCAGAATCATTATAAGCTATTTTATACCGTTGCCATATTTTTATACACGTGTATATGCTCAATGATTTTAGTTAGCAATAAAAGACTTCGTAACAAATCATTGTCTAGTGGTTTGTGTGTTCTGAATAAATTGTATGTATATTTGTATATAATGTAATTATACATTACTTCGTGTAGCAGTGACTAGTCATTGCGTTTAAAATGTGACGTTAAATTTTTAGTTAGGCACAATCTAAGATATTTAGCTATGAAGACTTAAGATTACGGTTATGGCTAACTGTGTATAAATAAAATAATAACAATAAATATTATCAATTATTTCTTTATAAAAAGGATATATATATCTTTGAGATTTAGATTATTGTGGATTTATACAATTTGCTTATAAATGTATAAACCTATTCCAGCTAGACTTTAATAATCTACATCACAGTTTTTGCACAGATTATTGGTATGATTTATGAATTCTGCCATGACAACCTATTTTTTTTTATAAATTTATCTTATTACTAATTTCGAAATACTCATAGGTACTATACTTTATCCGGAAGGAGCGAGTTCATTTGCACTGGATTCGTAGTTATAAAGTACAATAATAATTATAATTCTATCAAATTTTAAATGTTGGTGCTTATTGTTAACCAATAAATAAACATTTTAAACAGTAAAGTGTATTTTTGTTTATAAAACCGATCCATTTGTTCTATTTCGATACGTAATTACAGTCTGAAAAGAATCTTCTATCCTTGATCATATAATTTAATAAAATATATCGTTAATTTTGTATAACGTAATTACAATTTATTAATTGAGATAGAAAATGCAATGCGTAGCTTTCACGTTTTAAATATTAATACAATTTTGCATAACTATTGCTTTAGTACCACGTAAAACCCTTGTAGGGAATGACAGCAGGTATAAAAACTGTTTATATACAATGTAAGTCCGTATAAAGGGAATAAAAGGGCAGGGACAACTTTAGGACCAATTTTATGTAGCCATTGAAGAATATCAATATATTATAGCTATGTACGTCGAGGAAATAGTTTGAGTTATTAGGAAAGAAATGATTCTTTAAGCGTTTCTTTGTTATTTTAATGCAATTTCAAAAAGCTTTGTTATCGGTACCACAGATCACTAGTAAATAGTCAGTACTTTCTTACTTAATAACTTTGAGTGTAAATTTTCAATAAACGAAAGTCGTAAGACCAGTTTTAGGTTTACGTTAAGTCTATTTACAAGAGTATTAAATTGTGGTATTGCTCGTCTTTTTTAATGAGTGACCTTAGATATTATGATACCCTGGGAGGAAAATGTTATTTGCAATTTTAGTCGACGTTACTGTCAATTTGAATTAATTTCAAACTTGTAATAGGTTACGGTTATCAGTTTCAATAACTAAAAGTCATATTTGACGGTTTTTGCCATTTTAAAACAAAGGTAGTCGCCTAAATGGAGCAAGAGTAATGATATTTGCGACAGGGAGTGATATGTTTTAAGAACTTTTTTTTTATTTATTTTTATTTGTGACATGTCTTCAACCGATTAATGGTCCACTACCGAGCACGGGTTTCTCCTCAACACTGAGGAGGTCTAGAGCATACTCCACAACGCTGCTCCCTCAGTGGTTTTTCTGATGTTATAAACAACATGTAGGTATGTATTATTTGTTTTTGTTAAAAGATATCTTTTAACAATTTTGTATTATGATGCCATTATTGCATTTACGTCTAAGTCATATATAAAGGACATAAATAAAAGACAAACAAACTATCGAAACATATCATCGCTGTTCCCGGGATCTGGATGGACTAGTAGGTAGTAGTTTTTTGTGTACTAGTTCTGATACGTACCTTCTGGATCGGCAATCGTTTCATTCTTTGGCACGTTCAGGACCTTTATATATGTGGACAGGTGTTAAGACGTCTTGATTGTCTTGTTATCAATGTTATTGAATGATTGACGGGTGAGTTTAAAATCGGTTATCAGCTTAAACGGTATGATACGGTATGGTGTATTCGTTAAAGCTGGCAGCGAAATATTTTTGAAAATATTTGTAGAAACTTTTTTTAAGTAATTGATCTATTTTTAATCTCATATTGTGTACAACTGGCTGTCTGGACCTTCAAATGACTTTTGAAAGAAAACTTTATTTCTTTACATTGAAGTTTATAAGGCAGCTTTCTAAATTGGTGGTAGATGCAAATATTTGATGTTGATAATTATTTGTAAATACATAAATAAAAAAAAATGCAAGTTGCAGTTTGAAAGACGACTAGGTAAGTCTCATCCTTATTAGAATTCATTGTAATGTAAAATTATTGTTGTCTATTATTTCCTACTTACTATCTCTTTGACGACTTACACAGCGAATATGATAATGCAAAGGAAACCAGGTAACTACAAAGGACTTTATCTCTAAAGAAGATTACAACAGTCTTGAGGAAACGACAAGTTTTCCGCACAAAGAACACGGACAAGACCTGCATAATATAAAATATAAAATATTTATGGACCGAACTGTGTTTGTATAAGGTCATAGTATTTTTATATGATCACCAAGTAATTGTACAAGCAATAGAATATATAAAAGAACTGCATGCCTGCCTTCAACCCATTAATGGCCCACTACTGAGCACGGGTCTCTCCTCAACACTGAGGAGGTCTAGAGCATACTCC
>DWJN01000565.1:0-22945 GCA_018248895.1 Carystus phorcus
AGCTCATGCCCAAGCATTCTTGTCATTAAAATATTCCTCTAATTTGTAATAACCTTTTGACATTAGAATACCTTTGATATAAGCTTTAAATTGACAGTATGGTATTTGAGTTACTTCTAATGGAAATAGAGTATTTTTCTGATGTCCCTGTAAATCATCCCAGTATCATTATCTATAAGAATCGTTACATATCAGGAAGAAGAGGGCGCCACTACCGGTGCAGCGCTAGAAAGCGCATGCGCAGGCGCCGCCAGCGCGGCGTCCGAGCTGGAGCGCGCGCTGGTGGCGGCGGCGCGGGAACAGGCGCGAGACCTCGCTCCGCTCGCGGAGGAGGCGCGCCGCCTCGCCTCCGACCTCGCGCACATAGGTAACCCTCGACGAAAGATAGGTACAGTCCAATTATACCCCGCGCGAACACTTATGTGTTTGGCTCGTTACACTAGATAAACGCCTTCTCGTAACTAACATATTCAAAATTCACCCTTTTTATGAACGCTGAGAATACTAATACGTCTGTCTGTCTGTCTTATTTATTTTTCAGTTAAACCCTACCTACCCTCTTCTATCCTTCATAAAAGAAAACACAAAATAACTTAATTTCTCCACTAGTGCAGTATACCCATCATAACTTTTGTACGGTTAATTTTTGTTGCGTACTCGTAATATCATACTCATACATTATTGTGTAAATTTTAATGTAATCCGGTAGATAAGTAAGACCTGAATAAAGAAATTGATGGAATCAAAGTTCAGTTTATTGTTAGTATATTTCAAGTTTTATCTAGGTTTTTTCAAGGTTTGTTATAGGTACATAACTTTTCTTTTTTACTTTAACTAAAAAATACTTTTGGGTTAGAAGCGATAAACAGACGTTTTTTTAAATATAATTCCACCTTTGATGTTACCACAACACACGAGTGTTCGCACACAGCAACCCTTATCATCAATTACTTTGGACGTAACGCCCAGCACACGTTTGATTTTCAGCTAGTTCCTGTGGTGAGAGAGAATCAGAGAGACTGCACAATATAGCCAGCCGGCTACACGAACAATTAGACCACATTATTGAGGCAGGTTTATTTTTAATGTTTTTTACATCATCCACATTAGCGATGCTAAAACGTTTCAGTGGTTCTGCAGGTTTGCAAGCTGCTCAGACATATAGCGATGTCTGAGACGTTACAAGTAAGTGCGAAGTTTGCGGAGATCAACTTGAGGATATACGGTCCGCAAGTAGTGACGGCCGCTCGGACGTTGGCCGCGCACCCCGGCAGTGCAGCGGCCAGGGAAAACCTGGACGTGTTCGTAGATATGTGGGCGTGGCTCCTGGCCGATGCTGCACGACTCGCCAGGGAACTGCTAGACCTCACAGACGATAGACCTGATAAACAACAGTATAGCAGCTTACCCAGGCCTGGCGTAAGTACTGAATAAGATTAACGCGATTTCCTTACAGAAATAAACTAACTTGGAATCATAAAATATAAAATAGATAATATGAGAATAATTTCAAAATATTTTAAATGTAGATCTAGTTATCATGATAATCTGCTTACATGAATGTTAAGAAGGTAAATGTTTTAGATTCAGCACTTTATCCGCGATGATGAATCAGTAAATCATAATGATTTATTTAGTATATAGGACATAATTTAAAAGTAATACCTACCTAGATTAATTAATAGAGACTGTAGATGGACAATAAAAAATGACTCTATTATTGTTTCGATGGCGAAATATGGAAGCTTCCCTTATATTTGTGTGGAAAAGATTGAGATACAACGCAAATATGCCAATCATATCGTGCTAGGTTATTTTTAAATATAAACATACATAGTTATAGCTGTGTGCTTCATTTAAACTACATGAAGATCGGTTCTTTTAAACACATTAAAATTTTAATAACGGAGGGGTAAATTTTGGGGAAGACGATATCTTCAAACTAAAGTAGGGAGCAGGAATTCCAAATATACATTTGTTGTTTTTGGGTTATAAATATGTTTGTATTTGTATTGAATGTGTCGCCACAATTACCACAGAAGGTAAAAAAAATAAGTATATTAATACTGTAGATTGCTTAAAAAATTACAGAAACATGGTACGACGACTAAACCGCTCAAAGCAGTAAAACTAGATTCTGACGAACAAGCAAAGATTGCAAAATCTGGTCTTGAAATGAAAATGATGTCTTCTGAGATGGACGCCGAGACTGAGAAATGGCAAGGCGCTGCTGATGAAAACAACGATATTGTGAAGAGGTACACCACGAACATATTGAGATACTCATTACTTCCGTACCAGGCGTGAATAATAAGTCGACTTGCATTTATATTTTTTTAATGCATAATAGGCATTAGGATTGTTTAATTCATAGCGATCTGGAAAATCAAAGGAAATGAATACATTCAGATAAAAAAGTATTTATTAAAACAAAATCAAAATTTACAGATGAAACTTAAACATAAAATGGCTGCCCTGAAAAATGTGCATTTCCGATTTGTTAAGTTATTCTCGCGTGGTACGGATTTATAACTTTATACTGGTTACATTTTAAACACAGATCCACCCATGCTTGATTCTTTTGTCTATTTCTTTTATAGCAGTTACAATAAACAGTGTGGTAGAGCTGCATGTTAAACCGAATCCAAACATGTTTTCTTTATATGTTATATTTGATGTTCTATTTTATTCTTTGTAAACCATTCGTTGCTTTTTTGTAAGTTATGTGAATAAAGCCTGTAGGTTATAATTAAAAACTGCAGTTGTAATGAATGATATTTTTTTTCTGATGCTTAATAAAAATCCAACCCAATTAATTTTTTACGTACTTATACTTATAAAGGTAAAAGTATTTGAATTTCGAATTCGGTGAATTATATTATTACGATTAATTGATTAAGGAAATTTCTAATTCAGTGATTTATTTTGAAAGTAGCATGTAGTGTAACAAAATAGGAAAAAGGTTGAAATAATTTCCAACCAAAATACCAACGCAGCAAATACTAAATAAATTATTTGACTTTGACCTTGTAATGGGACTACAAAAAAATGTAACTTCCGTTTTTGATTTAAAAATAATACCTACTTACTTGCTTTGTTTGATCTCAAGTCATTTTATTATTGATTCTCAAAAAACAAAAGACTCATTGATAAAGCTTATACTTGTCGTTTCCGTATTTCAGGGCGAAAAATATGTCTTCCATGGCCTTCGCTATGTACCAGTTCACAAAAGGCGAAGGTCGTTTAAACACCACTCAAGACCTCTTCACACAAGCGGAATATTTTGCCGAAGAAGCTAACAGACTTTATAAAATCGTTCGTCAATTTTCTTACCAGGTACATAAATATTTTATTAGCTATATCAAATTTCTGGTTTTAATTAGATTTAGTATACACCTCATCGGAATGTTTTAATAATTTTCCAGGTGCCTGCCGGAACAATTAAAAAGGAGTTATTAGAACATTTAGATAAAGTCCCCACATACGTCCAACAATTACAATTTACTGTAAAAGAGCCGACGGTGGGCCGCGCGGCCACATTCAGCAAAGTAGACAACGTCATTCAAGAAACGAAACATCTAATGAATGTCATTAGTAAAGTAGTCACGACGTGCTTTGATTGCGCTAATAAGGTGATCTTGATTATCCTATATTTTTTATATTAATTAATAACTTTTTATTCGAGCAACACGTGGCACAATTTAAAGTTTAGAGATTTTTCTAGGATTTTTAAAGATTTTAGTGCATTGGAACATAATGTTCCATAGGTACCTTTGCCGTGGGAGTCGAGTGTGGGAGTGGTTAAAAGGCACCAGAGTGTTGCACCCGTTAAGTACTTTAAAGATTCTATTTCGTTCGTGGCTGTTAGACTTGCGGGGGTGAAAAGTGTGATCGCAGTTTAAGACTTATTCTTGTGATTCTTAATATTTTAATATTAATTTCCAGACACGATATAAATCGTCTTTGCTAACAATAATAAAACAAGAATGAGTCTTCTTAGATATTAGATTTAGATGAAATTGACATAGAAATAGAAAAGAAAATTGATGTACCTCCCATGTTATATCAATGTTTATAATTTTTTTGTGTTTATTTTTTCAACAATCACCATTTCCTGGGTGGTGTTCGCCATTCCAGGACCGCATTCCGATGGACAAAGCGATAGACAAGTCCTCAACAGATACAAATGACGATTCGGTCTGTCTCCGGCTTGCATTTCCATAAAATACATCCCAATGTTCATGTAACTCTGTGTGTACCTGTGTATGTAGTTACACCTAAGCATGTTTGTGTAATTATTTCGCCCATATTATATAGTTAAAAGTATTGGTAAACAGAATAAAATATAATTTTCAAAAGCAAATTGTCGTCTGGGACAATTTTTGCACTGAATTGTGCTAGTGAGCTAGGAGCTATTGACAAATCAATAACTACTCTACAATATTAAAAAGTCACGCAACATTGAAACAACAAGAAACATAATAACTACCTTTTCGTTTCCATTAAGAAAATAGTTGTAACTTTATAATAAAATTCAGTGCGTATTATGCAACTATATAAAACACTACATTTCCTTACTTTCGCAATTTCAGTATTCCCTTTGTATGCCCGAGAGAGTCCCCATGCATTGGAAGCCAAATTTAAGAAAAGCAACAACGTTTAAAAGTGAAAATAGTGTCTTAAGCGGTTAATGTATGTATTAAAGAGTCACTTTGTGATCTCGTGGCACACAACCGAATGAATCAGCTACATGGCGTAATTAACATATAATATACTAAACAACGAATCTAACACAGCGAATTTACTCAAAGTTTAGTGTAGAATTTGTTTTATGGTGTAGGTAACAATAGCTAATTTCTGAATGTTTGTTATGTGATGTTGCCATGATAATTTGTTATATATTTAGTTTAGACTATGTGTGACCAACATCGCGTACCTTAAAGTTTATAAAAAAAATTATAAACTTTAAGATCGTTTGCTATAACTTTCTATAACGTAACTACGCTAGTGTAATTCAACTAATACCCTTTGCTGCCGTAAACGAATAATACCGTAAAATTGTTAATATTGTTACCTAACATTTTTAAATAAAAATTGATTTCAACAAGTAATTTATTCGTTCTCGTGCATGGTGTTTATTGTTATTTCGGTGGGTGACGTAGCAAAGGTATAGACGTCTGATTTGGCTACGAGCTCGCTGATATTACGGTGATACTCTTGAAATATCTCAAGGAGTCTGCCATATCCACCGATGTCAGATACATCTATTTTTTCACGTGAAAAAAACCTACGAATCGAAAATCTTAGATGCTAAACGTAGCAATAATAATTACTCTCTACTAATAAATGGCAAACTTCTCTCGATAATTCTGGAATATTTTTGGGCAATCGATAAGGTGATATCAGCGAGGTCGAACCGTTCGGTGTCGGCTAGCCAGTATAAGTTATTGACATGATGGTTGTGATGCAGTACAAGTTGGACTTCACGGGGTTGTCGGCGGGCGGCGGGGGCGCGGGGCGCGGGGCGGCGCGGGACGAGGACGCGGGCGGCGGCGGCGGCGGAGACGCCAAGCCGGGGGGGAGTTCTTCCGACACGGCCATGTGACAGTACGGCATGGGCCGGCGCGGCAAGGGCGACGCGCGCCGGACCAGGGTCAGCTTCCTCTTGTTTTAAGGACCTAAACTCCTTGAAACGACTCGTCGCCTGATGTCGGTCGGTCGACGGCCCCAGAGAGGTGACTTACCAACTTTACTCAACGAACACCGAAAGTCCGTCAAATGCAAATAATTTGCTAAATGTCCAACTGGACACTAAAGTTTTTTTGGATGTAACTGTAGTATTCTACCAATACTTTGCAAAATTTTCAGATTCTATTTAATCATGACATGATATTTCGAGGGTTTATTCCAAACTATCGGAGTTCTATGGATAGACTGTAAACAGGAATAAGCTTTCTGTAGGTAAAGCTACAAAGTAATGTCGGTACGCATCCTCTCTGGGTCCTGGAACGCGGGACCGCACGTACAACATCTTATTAACTGTGTTACTTCTAAAAGTTGTATAGAAATATTAATTAAATATGATATTTTCTAGATAAGCTTAAGTTGATTTCACGTTGCGCTCTCTGCTACTGACATTTTACCTTATCAGGTATTTCACAGAGTTTGCTTCATATTTTATATAATAAATCATATTATATTTGAACAGTATCAGGTGTTGATACGTGCGGTACTGATATCCGACTTTAAATGTTGACAATCTTTTAATTTATACGCAAAGAGTATGCGATATTTTATTGGATTGCAACATATTATTTTATATTAAGATGGATAGTACGATATACAAAATAGTTTCGATAGACCACTTGCGACACACAAAAGCGTACATAATAGTTGCTATTCCTACGCATCAACTATTATAACGCAAGCACAGAAAAAATAGACATGACGCATTTGGCTGTGGATCTATAATAATTAATGTTAGTAATGAGCAGTACAATATTTTGTAATAAATAGTATCGCATCTCACTTTTATTGATTCGATATTAATCGAATACAATCTATATATTTAGCTTAGGTAGGCAACTTATATAAAATGGATACAAACCAATATTACACTCATGTGGCAAATTTTGCCTCTATATAAACATATTGTGATTAGTAAGTAAAACAAAGAGTGAAATCGTACAATAATGGTTACTAACGAGAACTTGTTACACTATAATAATGTTACACATTGTTACATAAGATACGTAAGCAAATACACTGACATAATATATTTTTCCTCTCCTTAGCCTGTATTATAATTCCGATACCTAATGTGTTATATTGAAGTTAGAATAGTATAGTCAATTCCCTCTCTAAAATAAATATGATTTGAGCTTGGTTCTTTATTGCAGTGTTATTGCACCCTCCGTGATCCACGCACTGATTTGTGTTTCAACTGCACGTTCGCTTTTCCAGTTTTGTTTGCACTTACATATTAATTTCTCTGAACATGCTACCTTTACAACATTCTACCACACAATGTTACTCTCGCATTCAGTGTTTCGCATTACTAGTCGTTCCTCTTTCAACGATTAAATGTAAATACGTACATTAGATAACGTCTACGACATTCGTATCGGTGGAGTCGCCGTACGAGTGCGGCGAACATTGCATGATTGTGAAACGAGAAAATATAGATGTGTGTTGCATGTGTGTTCGTGAATCGTAATGAATGTCGTACTTCGTCTTTCGACGTGAGGATGTTTAGTGTTAAGATGGGGGAACTTGACTCTGGTGGCTGCTTCCGCAGTACCCAGTCGCCCGAGAAACGCCTAGTGTTATATAGACCCTGTAATGCGGACCACCGACGTAGGCCGAGGCCGAGCCGCGCATTAGGCTCTTGCATGATCTGTGTACTGGCTGCTGCTCGTGAACGCAATCATATCGCTCGGCATGTCGACCCATCTTCATGACAGCAAGTTTTTAGAGTAAAATCAACAGTGTCACGGCAATAATGAACATATCAATGTATAAATAGATTTATTGTTACTGATATGAAGACGATATGGCGAAATGAAAATAATCTATATTAGAATTAGGTACCGATAAATAAAACGATTGTGCCTAGTCGTTATCTATTTTTAAATAATATTGTATTACCTATTATTGATGTTATTTTCCAGCTATATTATTATTGTTGATTCTTGATATTATAAAATATTTATAATAAAGAGATATTAGGTATTTATCTATCTAAATAGACTTAATATTTTTTAGTAATATACGTTTGCTTCAATATTATAAAATCCCGTGACATGTAGATAAATAAAAAATAAATATTTTAGGAAATACCTACTTGATTATTTTTGAACATAAGTATTTTGTTTTTCGATACTAATCTGTTATATATGGATATAATACGAGAAGGAAAGCATTGGTAACAAGGAGCTTTGTTTAAAAATTACTTATAAATCTTTCGGAGGTAATAACAGGTTCACACTACTACACACGTATAAACGTGTATTATCATCCCATTATACTTTGCTAACCGTGAGCCAATAAAATAGTTTACATAGTTATAAATTCAATTTTGAAACAAAGCTCGTATCCTTTATTGCAGTGTGTTGATATGAACCATAAAACTTGACAAAGTAAACGTTTAATTCTTCGTGTGTGCACATACCTACATATATAAACTGTACAGAAATGGGATTTTAATCCATGAAAAATAATGCAAAATAAATATGTAAAATTTACAGGAGTTCGTTAATATTAATTCAATAAAAAGTCAGTGTTATAAAGTTACGGCATTATAATACTTTTATTCGTAATTCTCGATTTTTTTCTTGTATACTACGAAATAATACAGCTACTGAATGTAAATAATACAAATGTATCATATAGAAATTTATTTCGTTATAAATGACTTGTAAGTAATTATAAGTACATATATTGTATATTTTCATTTCATTTATTTGTTTCATATTGTGTATACTACATGCTATACTTATCTTTTATGTATCTGTATGTGCGTGTTCGTCTGACGTCTACGCGTGGTCGGCTATATTTATTCTTTTTTCAACGTCTTTGCGGTCTATATAACACTTCGTTCGTTTCTGACTTTACCTATGCTATATTCTTAAAAATGTTATTTACTATTAACTATTGAATCCTAACCTTAGTTATTGCCTTCATAATTAATTTTATCATAACTTATGATGTTAGATAAGCCAGTTTACATAATTTCTAATAATTATCTATTTACCTATTAGGCTAGTTCCTAAGTTTTATTACTAACAATATTTCCATTAATGTAAAGAGCTTGACTAAGCTTTATAATAAGAGTTGTGAATCGAAATTGTGGCCACTTAATGTTATAGATTCGAATAATATTAGTGAACTGCTTTAGAGCTACCTACAGTGAAATTGTCACGACTGTACCTACTATCTACAATAACGCTCTCAGTATTGGCTTCAACGAAATATTATTTAAAAATCTTACCAATATTAGATTATTAGGTAACAAAAGTTAAATATATTTAAATACGATATTTATTTATTACTTGTTATGTCACAAATAACTTTACAAGTGCTGTTATCAATTTTAAATCACTGTACTATGATCGACCCAAGCAGTCCTTGTTTTTAAGGTTATATCAATGCTGATACTAAATATTTTTAACGAATACTCACTGTCTTTCCGTGACCACGATCCATGTAACTGAATCTAATATATAGGTACATATAAACATCGTGAGTACCGTTTAGTTATTACATTTTTTGGATATATCTTATGATTGTAATGTTATAAAATTATCGTTAATAAAGTACTATCTAACAATTACCTAAAGCAAAACCTCTAAATGTTATTCAGGACTTATTTCTGTTATGAGCCTGCACTCGTGTCACAACTTAGGCAATTTAAACTAGACCTAAATATTATAAAAATAAACTGAAACCACAAACCAATCTCTCTGTTCATTCATAATGCGACTACAATAGCAAAACAAGGGCTGCTTGGATTGAATGGATGTCGAAGCAATAATAATTAAATTGAAAGCTATTTATAATAATCATGATAAAAGATTGGTATTTTATTCACATTTTTATAAAGCGTAGGATAATAAAGATAGTTTTATCTAAGGCCATGGGATTTACTAAATATATATTAAATTGAGACTTTGTCAGACTTATTAATATTAATTATATAGAATAAATTTGTCGCTAGTTTGATTCTCATTTCGATGCTAATGAAATACGTTTCTAGAAATATGTATGCCTGCAACTGCAGGTCTAATTGGAAATAATTATCAAAAGAGTCATCAAGGAATTCAATAACATAGGTAGGTGGTAGTTAAGTCTTTCCCGACCTACTTTAAATTCGTCACAATATCACGTCGATGGAGGGCTACTCTATACATACTTAATCGTCAAATGTTTCGATATACTACACTTCGATCATTCATTCAAATATTATTTTGTTTTTTTTTATGGTAACTCCAGTGTTTTTGTTATAATATGACGAAGAGATAAGGTAGCAACGATTAGCCTTAAGCTCTTACAATAATAAATATGCTTATAAAATATTGTACTTAGTCGAAATATTTGATCTGATGACATTCAATTAAATTAAACCTTTCGGCTGATTTTCCTTATGACACAAAGGTTTCCGAAGGCAGTCAGAAATAAATTTATATTCCTAAGTGACATTTTTTAATTTAAGTTGGTCCTTCAAGCCAGATCAAAACCATTAAAGTAACGCAATTATATGTAATCAGTAGTTTAGATTGTTTTGGAAAGTGATCATGTGTTCATGTTTCAATTTCATTGTGATTAGTATGAGCTAAAAGCTAAAACTTTCTAAAGTTACTTGTACTTATCACGTCTTGTTGAGGTTAAACTTGGCTTTAGCTATTTCCTACATGTTTAATTACAATACTATCCCCATGGCCTGATTTATGATACAAAATGTACACATTTACATAATAAGTAGTTCAAGCTAGATTTAAATTAAATGCTAGCTTCAGCTTGCATACACTTATATTATTTTAAGTGAGATTATTACACTTACACAACAGCTGTGCCATTGTGCCTGTATACGTAGAATAAAATAATGTTATCGATAAAGCATAGTTATCAAGAGAAGCATTGTAAAGCATACTATTGTTGGAGCCTGCGCTGGATAAGTATTGGACAAGTTATTAGTGTAATTAATTCGAAAGTGACTTCCATCGCATTTATCGTTCATGATAATTATATCTGCAGTTCAATCATGGGACGAAAACATCTTTAGCTCATGATTGGGTCGTGGTTAGTGTATAGTTAGAGATACAGTGATTTGTGATATTACAAAATACTACTTATTGGGATTTAGTACAACGTCCTGTATTATTTCGAAATATTAATGTAGTTAACTTTAGTGGGTCACGAAAAGAACACCAATAAAATAGTAACTATTAATACTAATACATAGATTTATATTATAGACATGGCATATTTTGGGACAGGGTCTGCGTGACGATGGGTACGTTTCTATGTATAAATTCTTGATTTACTTTCAAACAGTACCTAATAATCATTACTGTGTACACCTACTGATATTCAACTACTAACTTACTACTGAATCTGTACGTACCAACTCATCAACGCTTTCTTTTATATTGTAAGTCTTTTTCAGATACAAATTACGAAAGAAAATAGAAGGTTAGGTAAATGTTTTCCATAAACTATGAGCGTCATGTGGAATTTAATGGCGGTACACAAGTGAACCAAATAGCGTAGAATAATGATTATATTTTAGCCTAAATCAATTTGTGCTATAATCAGAGGTGCAAAGTACCATATTTAGTCAAAGATATATTTTTATTCTTTCCTAACATTATTGTAAAAATTGATGGCAACCGTGAAGGAGTAAAACCCCGATAAAATAGTAGGTACTTGTAAATAATTACTTTTGATAGAGTATAATGAAATTCATAAAGAGATCTAGATAAGCCTTGTGCGTATCGTCGAATATTTTTAATCTATTTAATATTAATAATAAGAGTAAATCTAACGATACATTGTAATGTCAACAAACTGTTGTGATTGTTATATTCAAAGTTGCATTTTCATTAAAATAATTAGAAGTATATTTTCCATAGTGCTGCCAAAATACATAGATGTAGTCATGTTGTTTACATACAAAATGTTTCGAGGTTGTTCGTGGATTTGTGGATTGTATTATGATGTGGCCGGTGAATGTAGATGTGTCGTTAATTTGTGTACGATAGCCATCATCACTGCCTTAACGCCAATAAATATGAGATGAGTAGACGGTAGACTAATGCCATGTATTAGTACTATACTACAGAAATTGTACAATAAATTACTTAAGACTTCGAAGTGGTAGTTATGTTGGCTTATGTACATGACTTAATACATTATCAAATAAAAGGAATTCGTACGAAATTACATGTTTCATTTTTATATTTGTTGTTCCATTTCCTGTAAGTTATTACAAACAATAGGCTAGTGACACAAAAGTAACTATGCGGCAACGCACTTGGATTTTATGTTACACTTGATATACAAGTGAGACTATAATGAACTTTAACAAGAGATCGAACGTTCACGTATGTTAGGTACGCAACCAAAATATTGTCGAAAATTGTAATCAGTGTAATAGATAATTACTTGTAGGAATTCTGTAATTGTTGTAGGCCGAGCCTCTATTAAACCCGGAAATTAGAAATCTAATCCCTTCTCTTGCTAGATAGAGTCAATACCAACATGTAATCCAGCTCTTTTTTTTACTTGATAATGAATTAAAATTTGCAGTTTCGTTTCGGCAACTTTTTGAAAAATTTGATGCCTTTAAACGCACGATAGTACGGATCTAAAGTCAACCTCAGAATATGTGAATAGTGGAATTAAGTCACTTAACTTCACAAAAAATATTCTTTTGTGTCATAATTGTTCTTTTATTTTCATACAAATTATGGAAGAACACAGTCAGGTAACATGACCTATTGTTAATTAGTTCTTCATGTAAAATAGCCTTATGGCCTAATGACGCATTACAGCGAACACTATTTCGCCAGAACAATGCCAAAATGTTGACAGTGTCCTTCACCACAGTGGAATCTTTAATGGTGACGCAACGAACTTAAGCTTAATCCTATATCGATTCAACTTCACTGTTACGAGAATTAATTCTTGTTTCAGTTTTAAGCGCATTCTTCACTTTAGACGATCGATAACCATTTAAACCTTCACATTAGGTATTTTCGATTAGTTTAAGCGGCAACTCGATCGTTCGAATAAAAGAGTACATGAGAATTTCCCGTTGACATTTATATAAAAAGGAAAAAACAAAAGACTCTATATATTATTTATTTATTTATATTTATTAAAAGGTACAATATATTACATCGTCTGCACTTCATTGCTGTCCAACGTACATCACAATCCATCGTAATGACTAAGCAAATGATCAGTATGGTAAAGTGGGTCGGAACCTACATAAAGTACAAAATTAAGCATATATCTTACCGTCTACATACCTAACTACAACTCGGAAGTCAATACTGTGTTATAGGAAATAATACAAAAATTACCATGGCATATTGATTAAATAAAGATTATGCATGTCTCGTTACTAACGCGTAGCCATATTTGATTATTTCGATAATAAAAATTTATTTAAAGTAATGACTAACGAAAATATTTACAAAGAAATATCGAGTACCTGATAACAGAGAACAAATGTATACGTATGTATATGTAGGTTATAATATGAATTACATAACTCTTGTTACGCTTCTCCTACTAACACTATTAGGATTCAGAAGTATGTCCGATAGGGAATAAGGTAAAGAAATACAGGTGATGTCCATCTCGCGGGCTGGTCACGACTCGCCGTCGACGGGCGGTTCCAGGTTCAATCCCTTATACATAAGAACGCTAACGCTAGCTAGAGCTAGGGCTAGAGCTAGATCCTACCTCACAACTGCACTATGAGCATACTTTAATATCACTAAGCACAATATACTGACGTTTATAACAAACGCGTGCCACTCCACACTTCGACGTTAGGGCATTCCGATGCACCGATCAAGCTGAAACTGTATCGCTGTATTCGTAAACGAGTAAAAAATATCTAATTAAATATCTGATCGATAGAATGAAGTATATAGACCCTAGTAAAAGATCCGAATAACTACAATGCGTAACATCCTTAAAGTAAAAACAAGTCGATAATATAATTGGTAATGCCTATTCCTTATACGAAACAATTACGAATAGTGCCTAAATATTATTACTGGATAGAGATTTGAGCTAAATAAATCACGTTGCTGTTATTGCATTATATATCCTCGTCGACGTACAGACGTGAGGCGTTCTCGATCGACGCGGGACCTCATTACAAGCTACTTTGGCAACTTCGTGGACGTGACGTCGAGTTATGCTGCTTGACAATTTGTGCTTCGTCGTCGCTTAACAACTACGACATGTATCATATCAACCGGTGCGAGACAAATAAATTATAAAAATCATGTTTATACAATAAAAAGTTCCCAAATACAATGTTACAAAATTAGGCCTCACCGAAATAAATGCTCTGTCATGGAATATACCTTAGAATTAAATACACAAGGAATAAAATAATTCTGTACAGTAAATTTTTACCGAATATCTGAGATAATGTTAAAATACGATGTAGTCTTTTGTCATCGTTGCACGAATCTATTAGTACGTAGTCATAATAATTCTAATTACGTAAACTTTTAATCATATCTATGCGTGGTGCGCTCTGTTAATCTCTGTAAATCCTCATCTCTGATTACATCACTAATCCTGTGGCAACACTCTTAAATGACCAATCTGAAAGCCATAAATATTCATTATAAAAAAAATCATATTAACCAAATAAAAAAATAATTTATATTAAGAAAAACAGTGATGAAGGAAATATTACAAGATTTTCTCTGCGTCACATTTAATTAAACACAGTTAATTACATCGCAGGGGATTGATGGAACAATAGTAGCCAATGTTGATCATTAATTCAGGTACAAAATACAAATCTCAATATATAAATTAATCACGCATTTCATCAATGCCAATACACTCAACAATACTGTCTAAGGACAGTACCACATCGCCGCTTCAATTTATATCCAATCAAACAGCTTTGTTCCTTCAGTCCTAAAGTCAAGTTCATTATAAATATATACAACATACGTTACACACATATCCTCATCGGATTTAGCGACAGAGAAATTTCGTGTAAGCACACAGTTTTTTTAAAAAGCATAAATAGTGTGACACACGCAACCACGACCGTAAGTTACACATATGTATGTATTAGAAGGCAATACGAAATTTATAATCGAACAATTTCTACCCAAACAATCGTTACACAGAAGACAATAGCGACACTCACCACTACCACTGAAAATGGCACTATCAAATATTTACTCATTAACATCTTAATCTCACAAAATCTCATTAATAACACTTCACATTATTGCAAATACTCGTTAAAGATACTTCATAGTACCCGTTACACTTGAAATGTATTGATACAATTCAAGATATAAACATAGATCCATAGATTGGTATCCACGGAATTAATAGAAAATGCATACAATTTGTAAGTCTTTTGTCAGAACTGTATAGAAGCGTTCCGCTTGTATACTTCGCTTCAGTCGGTTAGCTAAAGCTGGCAGCACAATGGAGACTCATTAAACAGCATATTAAAAATATATTTTATGTATAGTTAGGATGTTCTGAAACAAAACCAACGTAGGGTAGATCGTAATAGTAATAAATACAAAACAAGAACAATATCTTTTTGTAATATTATCATTGTAAAATTGTGCACAAACTACGATCAATTAAGTTTAAAATCATAGATAACAGTATCTGTCATATTGACATATTTGCATCGAAACCATCATACTTTGTATTGTAATATAGTAAACACAAAACAGTATCAATATCTGTCAAATTTAAATATTTGCATTGAATAATTACGTGAGACGGAACGGAATTTCCTGATGCACATGCAAGGCGTCTCACTCCTGCACGTATTCAGATACTATATGCACAAAATGTGACGTAATCCAGCTTTAAGTAACCGAACTATGTGTGGCCACTGAGTGGAAACGCGATTGTATTCTGTCGAGAGCGCACAAGACGCGCGCTACGTCAGGGCGGCCTCGGGAGCGGGCCACCAAACGTGCAACTTTAACACGTAACGTTCAACCGTACTTCGCGTTCGTTGCGATTACGTACTTTAGCAAGACATTCTAAGAAGTTTCAATTAAATTTTCCCTCAGAAACATCATATCCCAAAGAAACATGTAGTTTTACACCCAAAATATTGCAATTAAATAAGGCTGCAGTTTACAAATGGAGTAATGTTAGTGAACATTATTGAGTAACCAGAGTAGTATACACATAGATGTCAACACACGACTATGCCTCTTATTAAATGCGATACTTTGTAATGAAAAACGTTACGAATGTACTAAGGAATGCGCTGATAAAATTACAACATAAATAAGAAAATGAAATTCCCGTGGGAAAATTTCTCAGCGAAATTAAATTAAATTTCGAAACATATGCAAGTCGCGCGCATTTATACAATCTGACCGGCCGGTGATTATCGCGTTAGCTCCCGCTCAACGCGGACGCGACGCATGAGTGTTGAGTTACGTTACGTTAACGTGTTACATGTTACGTTACATTGCGCTGTGTTACGTTATGTTACGTTACGTTGCGTACAGCTAAGAGAGTATCGTTGCAAGCGGCGCGTGTTAGTGACGCGTTACGGTGGGTGCCAAGTCGCCGCGGTCGGTCGCCGCTTTAAAACAAACCTTTCTTTTTCTTGTCTTTCTTGTCCTTGCCGTCCACAGTCCTGAAATGAACAGAAGAACAAATGAAAAATCAACTCATACAGACTACGTCCTACTTGTTACCTCCGCTCTATTTATTGGATGTTTCTATCGTGTTTTTAAAATCAAATACGTAAAACCGATCGCACCTGTGATGATTCCTTATCTACTTATCTATCCACTTCCTTCCCACTCATGCTCACCAAAAAAAGACCGCGAATATACACCTCCGGCACCTCTACTTTCGGCAGTCGCACACCCCCTTTGCCACAGGAGACGACAATTGAACATCTACCGTATTGTTCAAAGTGAACGTAAATGTATCTATATATTAATACGTGAAGCAAAAACTTTTTACCCCTTTTTACGAAAATGGGAGTATGAAATTTGGCCCACTTATAGTTTATACGTAGGAGAAGTGCAGAACGCAAATATTTTTTCTATAATATGCAGGAGAAGCGTATGAAATTAATAAAAATAAACATTACACAGACGACCATTCTTCTGACATACATTCAAGCATAATAAAGATATGGCACACTAATTGTTTACGTTTATATTGTCAATGTGAAGTAACGCTTTGACTGGCGAGTGTGTAGTACAAATAGAAGTGTCACAAACACTGAGTCCTTGCTGTTGGCCTCGAGCGAGCGGCGGCGCAGGTCGTCGAGCGAGAGGCCGGTGTCGCGCTCCCAGGCGGCGCGCTCGGCGGCCAGCGCGCGCTGCCGCTCCTCCAGCTCGCGCGCCTGCGCCTCGAGCGCGCGCCGCGTGGCCTCGTGCCGCCGCGCCAGCTCCGCCTCCGACTCCTTCAGCTTGGCGCGCTTCTCGCGCACCTTCAGCTCGAACACCTACCGCACGCACACACACACACACACGAGATTAACACATTGAATAAACAACATATTAACCGCTGGTCTCTGAAAGGCTAACAAACGAAAAATTAACTAATAAGCCGTCAAATGTCACTTATGTCATTTGATTCAAAAAATTAAACAGTTAAACAGAGCTGTCAAATTTTACTTCAAATCGTAAGTCAATTTTGATTTGTTATTCCCTAATCAACGTTTCAGACACTCGAATTGATTTCACATAGCTTCTAAGTTGAGACGGGCTGTCAGTTCAAAAATATTTTGATAAGCTTTTCAGAAACCTGCAGTAAACTTGCTGAATTTTCTTTTGGTTAATATCAAACAACGTCTCTACTTCAACATTCTTCCATTAACAATCACTGAAATACATACTTCCTAATAATAGTTACTAAAAGGATTGACTATACGTTACATTATAAAATTTACATACATTTTGGTCCTTCGAGCAGTATGAGCTAATTATGTAAATGTGGGCAATATCAATGAAATCGTGAATGCTATGTGAGATGCCATTAATTACACTGATAATTATGCTACTTAATAATGCTGATCTACACAATGCCATGTAAATGTAAAAGTTATCTTATGGTACATTCATTAATGTAAACAAATCGAAATTGTAAACTGATTTGATTTGTTTATAAGTTAACTAAAACTTTCATGGTATAAGTATAAGATAAGTTCGTGTTCGTTTTAGACATTTCTTAACTAAACTGTAACTTTCAACCTTTCAACATTTTGTTTATTAAAAATGTGAAAGTTTCAACTCACCTGTTCCATCTCACTTTCCATTTTCTTCATTTTAAGATCATGTTCTCGTTTCTCCTCTTCCATTTGAGCCAAAGGATTCCTGAGAACAATTAACAAAGTAATATTACAAGTACACAAATAATAAAGGATTCAAACACTCCACATTTCAGTACTATGCAATATACACAAATAACAACATTAATTACATATTCGTGCGTCGTAGTGGCGACAAGCTTCAATATCAGCATGCAATTATTTATTAACTTGTCAAAAATATTTATAGAATATTGTGTACGGAGTGGATTTGATTACCAACACAAGAGTGACAATAAACGGGGCCTCGAAAAATATTATACGTGATATTATTTAACGGGAAAATACTGTATTATAATCAAAAAATCAATCAAATTCAGTAATAGTCATAACAACTACACGAGTTATATAAAGATAAGTCAAATTTACATTTTTTACTAACGTGAACTTGCAAAAGTACGATAAAACCCAATTTACAAAACAATACACTATTAACAAGTGTCAACAAAAAATTTATTATATACAAGTATTATATCAATATTCAAGTATTGTATATGCGGAATGTTATTTTGTTCGACTGGGGCTATAACATAAGTAACTGTAATAAATAAAGTCGATATTACGTGGTTCCACTCAACACCAGGAGGAATGTAGCTTGTAGCTTATTTATTTTAAACATAATGCAATTTAAGGCATCTAACAATAATATCTACGGAAGCTTGAAACCCAATAGTGACAGTACGTACGTAATCTACCACATACATCATTCCGTTACGATCTAATAACGTAATACATACATACACATGCATGAGCTAGTGTGTAACCCCGTGCTGTAGGATGAAAATGTAGGTAATGATAAAAAAACACACAAAGATAGTGTGTGCGCTATGGAACTTACCACACGGTTATGAAACTGTTCATCAGTCCTTGCGGGCACAAACTGAACACCAACACAACCATAGTTAACGTACAACACGTGGCTGTGTTCGCTCACTACGCTGGCATTAATAACAACCGCATTCGTTTCATTATCTTATATGTAATAGCGTTTAGTTGTAACGAAGATTAAACATGTTTTCAAACAACGAATAACTTTTTTTTTTAGTAAATTCAAAAAATCCTTAGAAGTGAGTACAACTGTACCAACTAAACAACCAAAAGTTTTATTAGATGTAATTTGGAACGCGCGATACATTCTATGTTTATCAGAATGATAAAGGTTCGAAAAAGTACGAATTAATCATGATAATATCAACTATAATTTTATGAATTATAAAGTTGTGACTCATAGGACGAACGAATCCTTACGAAAGTAACTATTGTACAAAAATACTTTCGTGCAAAGTAAAATAGCAACTATTACATTGGAATAATAAAAAACATTAAAAACACGCGTCTCATTAATTCAATTATCATCGCGTTTAAAATGTTGCACTTTGTAAACAATCCACACGACGTATGTTTATGTATTAGTGGCACGCGGGTATGCAATACCGAACTCGAGAATGACACACTGTTTAAATTAACAGTAATGTGTGGTCAATAACAGTGAGTTGTTGTTTGTGTGACACACGCGAAATACCTTCGCTATACGTTGAACAACAAATTGTTATTAATGCCACTGTAGATGCGCATGAACTGCAAAGTTATTATGATTAATGGCATATGATCATGGATATTTTAAAGGGTTACGTCATCGCATTCCAATAATGGTGATACGTGATCCCTCACGATCAGAATGCGATCTTGATTTAAAGTCAAAGTTGTAATGTGATTAATGGATTTAAAGAAATGATACTTAAAATAATCCATGTCAATATTGATAATGGTAAAATGTTAATAATGAAAATTCCATTTCTGCATGCCCAAGCGCGGAACGTTCAGATAATAATGTTGCAACTATCGCTCATATCTAATGTAGTGATATAAAGTCAGTGGTGACAGTAGGAAGAGAAAGATTCAACCAAAAGGTGACCAGACATGCAGCAATGAAAATACATTATTTCACTAACACTAATCCATATCTGAGAAATATATTTTTAAAAGATATTCGTTTCGCAAGTTCTGAATGTAAATATACAGGTTTAAGTCTGGTCACCTTCAATACGGCGACAACAGTAAAGAAACCAAGATATTTAGTAATTCATAGTTGTCGGTAAAATATAACGTTGCCAACCCCGTCTACATAGGTTGTTGAATCTTACCATGCCTCATAAATTTTAGCTAAAAAATCCGCGTTAAAACATTGATAGTAGAATAAACATATTATTAAGGTTAAATGTTAGTCACAATTTTTTATATAACTAAAACCAAAAAACCAATTTTATAATTATGAGTACTCATAGTTGATAATCATTTATTTGATAATTGATTTGAATCAGTTTTTGAATCGCCATCAATGAATAAATATATAAATATACTAATCCATTCTCCATCATAATAAGGAATAATAAACGCAGCATAAATACCTAATAGCATCTTTAAATTGTTCAAAACTGTTATGAGTACTCAAATTACATGAATTTTTATCCTTATCCTTTTAAACAGACTTAAATTCAATTATAATTAAGGGTTAGATTCAGTAAAAACTAATAATACCAGCAGCAAACAGGCATAGTTTATTAAGGGGTATGTTTTTAGCATTACAGTTTGGTAAGAGTTAAGTGTTACGAGTATGGCGGTTCTTTCGAAGTTTCTTCCCTTATAGGATTAGTCATTAATATTACATTTTAATCAAGGCACGATTTGAGTCTCCTTATAAAAAGATCGCAGTATTCTTAGAAAAAAGATATTTATTCATTGAATATGATTGTTGAATGTAAGTACACTTATAGCACATTAGTTTTAACTCCCAAGTTTGAGCATTTAATGCGGCGGTCAACTCACAGTACAAAGTGTGTGAAGTTAAATATGAACTTAACACAAAAATAACATTGTGAAGAAAAAACAAAATTGTAGGATACTCCCTTCTGCAATACCCGTTTGCTGCTTGTATAAAATAGTAGGTAACGCCGAAAATGCACAGTTTTGGCACTTAAATAAAAATTTCAAGACATGTTGTAAATTCATTACCTGTTAACTTCACCTAGTTTCGTAACATGTATAACATACATATATTAACTTAATGTATTTTCAGCATAGTTAAGGCATAATGCCTGTAGAGAGAGAAGAACATTCAACGTAGACGCTTCTTTTTCTTTCATTGACAGTGAGACATTTAATCTCTAAATGGATTATACTATAGTAAAATGGTTTGATCGAGAGAAAGACAAACGTCACGCCCTCCCTATGTCAGACTACATCCCGAGCGCTGATCTCTATAATGTACACTGAACAGCCTGTATTTTAGAAATTAAAATGTTTATTTATAAATTTTCGTCAAGGGACTAAAATGAAATTTTCATTGACCTTTTTAAAATTCACACTACTACTATTGAAATGAACGCTAAAACACAAAAATGGCACAGATGTGTAAACTGTGTAATCTTTTTAACCAATCGACATTATAGAGATCAGTGAGCCGGAGTATACTGCAATGTGACGTGTGTGTGACGTATGTGTGACGTGTGTGTGACGTGTGACGTACTTGTTAGAGTTAATCCTGTGCGGCTTGCCGTCGTGCGAGAGGCCGGCCAGCTTGCGGCAGCGGTAGTTCTCGTAGTGCACGGAGCTGGTCACGTCCTTGAGGTCCTGCAGGTGAGTGCGGATCACCATGTTCCGCAGCGCCAGGAAGTCGCAGTGCTCCAGATTCTCGACTGGAACACACGGAAATCGTTCGTTACTAATAACACTAAGGTGTGAAAATGTCCACGTAAGGGACCCATCGCGTTGGATTGGTGTCTGCTGGCTCCTTATAGACTCTTGAACGGTAAAGAGCGGGTATAACCACTCCTTCTTGGCAGTAACAAGTCACTGACACGCCTTAGTATTAGACGTGCGTAAGGTAGAGTCACAAAATTTGGCTTGAAATCCAGTACTTATTTTATTTCAACTTTCTTGGTTGACAACTGTAGAACTATGTAGAAATTGTAGAAATTTTATGCCATCTAATTTTAAATAATTCTTGTTCTTGAACTAACTTTCCTATCTGGAGGTGTATCTTGCTAAGACCCCGACGGATCTGCTGGCATGGAATTGATTCTAGGCCACCCCAATAAGTCCAATATTTACATCATTCAAAATGAAGTTGTAAAGGTCGTGCTTTTATCGTCGACAGAGTTAAGTAACTTCGGGCACGGTCAGTAGTGGCAAAAATTTCTTGAGGGTTTCTGTGCTTCGAACCCGGTTTTACCTTAAACAACATTCGTCCAGCCGTTTCGGAGGCGCTTGAGTATCATAAAAACTTCCGAAACTTAGATTGGTAACTAACGCCTCAACCAATCCGCACGGGAACAGCGTGGTGAAGCATGCTCTAGGCCTCCTCAATAATGAGAGATCCGTAAATTGTAGTGGGCCATTAATATGTTTATGTCATGGTTACCTTCAGCGATACCCCAGGGGTACTTCCGTCCGCGGATGCGCCGGCCGTCCTGTTCGATGACCGTGTTGGCGCCGACCACGGCGAACGGCACGCGGTGACGCAGCGCGCGAGTCACGTCCACCCCCTCGCCCTCCTCCCCCGCACCGCTCTCCGGGAACTCGTAGATTTTAATCTTATGCTGCGCTATCTCTTTCATTATCTGAAACAACGAAAGAGATATATTGAATCACGTAAAAGCTTCAAATTCTTATTGCAATAACTTCATCCCAACTTAATCTGCTTTCAAATTAAACCAAACCCGACCTCCACCTAAGAATACATCAATAATATAAATATGAATAATCATATAATTACATCACTATATATATATATATATATTTATGCAAGTATAGATATATACATATATACATTTATTTAAACGTACTAAATAATATAAGATATAT
>DWJN01000566.1:0-22939 GCA_018248895.1 Carystus phorcus
GGTTTACATACTCAATTTAGCAGACTTACTCCGCCATCTGTTAAAACCTTATGGAACTAAAATAATTTGCAATTACTTAATTTTTTCAATTAATAATTTTACACCTCTATCTGTCAGGTCTTACATTAAACAAATAATTTGCAATAAAATAATTTGCGACTATAAATTGAGATGTAACCTATCCTATCTTTTAAGTTGGATCAAACTCGACACGGTGGACTAAATTTGATTAAAATCGGCTAAGTAGTTTAGGAGTCCATAGCGGTCAAACACCGTGACACGTACTTTATATAAATATATTAAGATGTAGTATTGACGACTACTTAATTCATTTACATAATACTAAAACTTGTCAAAGACTCCAGTGTGGGTTGAGGCACAAAAATGTTGGTCCAGCTGTGTTCACGCACCAGATATGCCGTCGAAACAAATAAACAAGTAAAAAGGAAATGCGAGTTCACGGACGGTGCTCCGGCGTCAGAGAACCGTAACACCGCAGGTTTGATATCGTTTGTATTGCGTTATGGAGAAATGTCACACCCAGAAAATAATAAAAAAATGCATTAATATTATCAGGCGTTACTTTGAGGAAATCAATTGTTATAAAGTTAGTTATTAGTCCACTTTGCAATAATGTGCGTTATGGAGAAATGTCAAAGCCAGAAAAAAATGGAAATATAAATTTATAATAAGGCGTTACTTTGCGGTAATCCATTGTTATAAAGTTAGTTATTAGTCCACTTTGCAACAATTTGCGTTATAGAGAAATGTCACATCCAGAAAATAATAAAAAAATGCATTAATAGTATCAGGCGTTACTTTGAGGAAATCCATTGTTATCAAGCTAGTTATTAGTCCACTTTACAACAATTTGCGTTATGGAGAAATGTCAAAATCAGAAAATAATGGAAATATGCATTAATAGTATCAGGCGTTACTTTGAGGAAATCCATTGTTATCAAGTTAGTTATTATTCCACTTTGCAATAATGTGCATTATGGAGAAATGTCAAAGCCAGAAAATAATGGAAATATGCATTCATAATAAGGCGTTACTTTGAGAAAATCCATTGTTATCAAGTTAGTTATTAGTCCACTTTGCAACAATTTGCGTTATGGAGAAATGTCAAATTCAGAAAATAATGGAAATGTACATTAATAGTATCAGCCGTTACTTTGAGGAAATCCATTGTTATCAAATGAGTTTTAGTCTACTTTGGAATAATTAAGAAAAAAACGCAGATTGTTGCAAAGTAGACTAATAGTAATTTGATGAAAATATGGATATTAGATCCCGATGAACTTTTACATCAACCCACAGTATATCTTAGTATCTATGTTCGCGTAGGTTTTTTATCTTTGTTTGGGGTTTTATAATTATGTTGGATAACATAAAGAAATATATTCGAGGAATATAATTAAAGGGGGTTAAGTGCGCAATAGAACGATGACTGAGAATATTTGACTGTGCGTTTTTGCCAACTAATGTAAGAAACGCATTAACAAATTTTATGGCGGTTTCTACTAATATACGGAAGTTGGTTTGTTTATAGTTAACAAGGAATAAAAAATATTTGATAATTAAAAAAATCTGTTTGAACATTATATCGGGAATAAGGTATAATTATCGAAGCGAATGAAAGCGACTATTACTAGTCAAATAGAATGACAATGCAGTTTTGGATAATACAAAGTACGATCTTATCCCTACCGTTTGCACCGGAACAGTTTTATAAAAAACGTAACAGAATACTACTTCATATCATACTTTTATCATACCTTCCAGCGTTTACTCTAATGATGCGGCAATAGAGGAAACGAATTATAAGAAACAGCGGAGTAATGAGACCTATTAAATGCATCCGTGAAATACTAATGTGATACTATCGCATAATAAATTGAACTGTACACTGAAGACATTAAAGCTTAAAATTAAATAACAAACATAGCTAGGTAAACAGTTTCATATTGATCTTTATTGATTAGGTGTTTAAGTCGAAAAATGGAATTTATATGTATGGATTAAATCGTATCTGACCGGAAAGTGTAATGTGAACGTTTAAATAATAGTTATAACATGGACGAATGCATGACGGATTCAAGTAAACAATGCTTGTGTAAGCAGTATGTCATATTAATCAAATTGTATATTAGAAGCAAAATGTTTATGTAATTTTAAATGATTCATGATACTAACGACATATTACTTATACCTACATATATTATTGTCATTATACTTTACAGTAATGTTAATAATTCAATGCTGCGTAACCAATTATGATATAAATAAAATTACTTTCAACCTTTCTCGAAATTTTATTAGCCGTTCATGAACCTAAGTGAACAAATTGCACAACAGAAAATACTTCAGTAAATGAAGTCGCGAGCAAATCAATATTAAGAAGTTTAAAGATTCACACTAAATCAAAGGCAGATACTGTTTCTCTGCGATAAAAAACCAAAAAAACAATTTATAATTCACTATACTAATTTTAAGTTAAATGAACTTTAAACTAAAAATAAACCAAAACAACTATAAACCTTACATGGCATTGTTACTAATTATATATTTTAAAATACCTATCCGTGTAGGTATTTATTTCAGAAAAAACAATATACATTCTATAAATACAATAAAATATTGCTTGCACAATCTATTTCGGCGTTTCAAGGTTAGTGTTACATAGAAATGTGCTATGTCAAGTTGTCACGAACTACATGTACTATGAAACAAAAACACTGTCACTTAATTTCAATTCAATAAATTAAATGTACGGCCAATTTCCTCGTGCAATCCGCACTGGAGCAAGCGTGTTCGAGTGTGCTTTAGATCTCTTCCATGAGTAAACCTATGCCCTATGGGAAACCATTAATGGGTTAAAAACAAAATCTACAATTCAAATATTTGTAGAAAACAAACAATCGTACGTACAAACAATCGAAAACAGTCAATATTAATCACTAATTAATAGTGTAGAATAAAAAACTGTTTTTGAAGAAGTTTCTGAGTACAGGCTGGGGACTTAAAAACAAGCAGGTTCTTTTTTTTTCTTTTTTTTTTGCTTCGGATGTGTCTGGAATTGATAGACGGTGGGGACCACTTGATATCAGGTGTCTCATCTGTTATTAAGAGAAAGTTGGTAAACATGAATATGACCCATCTCAATGAGTACTAACTGCCGCATACAAGTAACACCAATTTGCGTTATTAATCAGAAAACATGGGGCCCTTATACATACTGTGAACACGTACAACTGACGCTGTACGTAACTATACAAAGAAAAAAACGCAAGTCACATAAATAAAAAGATCATTCAATACAGACAAGCGAAGAGCTAGAAGTGTCATAGATGTTATCAGTACGATGGCGCCCATAATAACGCGCGCGGTGCGAATAATAAAATCACATTAATCATATTGTCAATACCTATAGCACTTTTATCATCACCTCTAGATTGTAACAGTCCCATTGCTTGGCATAGGATTTCTCAAAAACTGGGTTTACGGAACCTATCCACAACGCAGGTGTGCAGTTTTTCCGTTAAATTATTAATGAACTCTCAGGATCACAAATTATGACATTCACCTTAAATTATAATAAGAATGAAGAATTACTCTTTCGTATATAACGTTAATTGTCAAATAACTTATACCGATGTTTCTTACTTTTTTGTTAATTAAAAGTATTGCTTGACTGCAGTCCTGTCTGATTGTAAGTCGTAATATATACATGAATGGTAAAATGCACTAATTTAGTGCTAGCCTATTAACTTTTGACAAAAAAAGTGTGTCTTGTTGGTAATCATGCATTGACTTATCACTACATATACTACATATACTATAGTATAAAACAAAGTCGCTTTCCATTGTCTGTCCCTACGTTAATCTTTTATCTAAAAAATCTAAATAAACTTTAGGGCGGGTCAATAAAAAAAAATCGAACGGGAATATTATATTAAAACAACTATGTTTGTACGAAGCTTACCTAACTTTTCACATTCTTTAATACAATTATTAAAACATATTTGTAACACAACAGTTAATTACTTTGCTAATCAATTTATGTTAAGTATACAACATTTTATAATATTATAAAACTGTCGATATAGACAAATGCCGCAGATGTTATCTTTACCAGGCGAGCATAACGCACGCGGTACGAGTATTAACTGTAGGATTATGTTACGTAGGACGCACTTGCAATATTAAGTAGCCGATGTCTAGGTCGTGTTATGAGATTACGTCGCAGGTCATAATAGATACTTCATATTAACAGGGTTGAGGTTTTTAAGACTGATTAGCCTTACCTTCGTTTTGTATAAATAGCTTAGCAATATGGTTCAAGGAACCAACTGTCTTTCTCATCTGTGGACCAATTTTGTATAATTTAATTATTTAATCATAATAGGAAATAGATTTTTAAAGTTTTTGCTGCATTAATAACTATTATAATTTTTTTTTATACACTAAAAATCGTCAACATACTAAATTCATCGAATTCATTGTGTGCATTTATCGGCTGCAGTTCATCATTATCTGCATAAACGAACACAACAATATTAAACAACGCCGTAACAAAACAATACTACATGTCGGATTGCCGTTCAAATGTTTCTGGATTCGATTCCCAGCGAAACAATAACTTCAATGAAGCCTTAATTATATTCTCGTCTGGCTATGTGTGTGTTATCCATGGCACCCACGACCCCAGGTAAGGTTATAAGTGTATACTTTTTTTTAATAATTAATATAAGGCTTTAAGTGTATAATTTTTTTTTTTATAAATTAATTTCCATGTCAATAGTGACTTAACTTGTGATTGACAACCCTACATGATGAGTAGCGTGTACAGTTTATGTAATGTGTGAATAATGGTATGAAAAGTAACGGTACGCCTTTATTTGTATTCCGAATTCTATTTTAAAACGTTTAGAACTATAGAAGTACCGCTTAACGGCGGCGCCGATGACCGCTTAGTCCAAAGAACAGACAAATAATATCTACATATACTATTTATTTAGTTTTTTTATTTTAGCTTTAAGCAGTTAACTTGATGGTATAGGCAATGACATTAAAAGTATTTTTTTAGAAGTATTTTTTAACTTTATAATGGTTATAGCAATTAGTCAAGTACAATGACGACCGCTGTGGTAAAATCGTCAGCATGCCGGACCACCGTTCGAAGACTCGGGGTTTGGTTTCCAACGAAGCATAAATTGAAATAATGATTTGAAATCTGTGCTCCCGGTCTGCGTATGTGGCACACACTCTTTGTTCTCCATGGCACCCTCTAATATTATAAAGCTGAAGAGTTTGTTTATTTGATTGATTGTTTGAACGCGGTAATCTCAGAAATTACTAAACCGATTTGAAAAATTCTTTTAGTGTAAGATAGTCTATTAATGGCCTATACCTATAACATCACGCTAAGATGAATCGCAGAGGAGCAGCAATAAAAAATGTTGCGAAAAGGGCAAAATTTATAGCTTTCTCTGCGTGCGCTAAGTAAACGGTGAAAACTACTCAAAAAACATTTAGTACAATATTGTACTCCTCTAAAAGTTCTAAATAAAAGTCCGCGAAAGGTTAACCCATTATAACCATTTTTATGTTTATCAACATAATTCTAAGATAACAATTTATATGGTAAAACAACGTTTGCTGGGGTCAGCTTATCCTTAATACTATCAGTATTTTTAATACGATTTTTACTTCCACTAACAGAATTTATTTCGGGTAGTTTATGTGCATTCGGTATATGAAAAGATGGTTAGGAAATCTTCATCTTACATCCATAGGGACGGACTTAGTCAGTTGTGGTCATTTAAAATACAAATCGATTTATCATCAAAATCCTTGCATCATTAAGCTACAATAGAATGTCGTAACAAAACAATACTAACCTGTAATAAATGCCCAGAACATTATCTTCTTGCGATACATATTGTTATGAAGTGTTTGATTTACTTTGTAGACATAGCCATAAATAACGTCTGTACGTTATCAATATGCGTTTATACTACGTACTATATTCAATGGACTATTTGCGGGTGAGTGATTTGTGTGCTTATGGCACAATACATTAACACGGGTACGTAAGATTCTGTAATAGGTTACGACATAACTTGATTGACAATATTGATACCATACTCTGTTAAAAGGAATCTTATTGTAAAAACCGGATATAATATACACGATTACAGTTATATCTGCACAATTCAAACATCACAAAAAGTAATATCTGCCTGAAAATAAACCCGGAACCTTTCTAACTTTAAAAATGTAACAAACTGAATAACGGGGTCATATCGTATTATACAACATTACCTTATCATTAATTATTAAATAATATATTTCTTAGAGAATTTTATGATATACTTACACTGTATTAAAGCTACCATTGTTTTTATATAATAGGAAAAATTATAAAGAAGAATGTTAACGTGTTCAGTTTAAAATAACAGCAAAACAGTACTACGTCAAACTTGCAACATCTACGTAATACAGATAGTATATATTATAGTATTCGGGAAATTATCGAAGTAAAATACTAACATACCACATGAAATTGTTATTTTGTATAAAATTTAATTAAAGACATACGTGGATCGCAATAGCTTGTTAACATGAAATCGACTCCATGTCTATTCTACATAATTTCATCAAATAAATCTACTAAACTATAAATATACTACCAAGACAACTCACCATACTATTCACCTTACAAGCGTTTAATATCAAGCTCATTAAGCCGTTGCATATTCGCGGACTGGACCAGTTCTTTCAACCACATTTCCTTAACATTCCTTACTAGCATAGGATTCCTTCTGCCTTACAGGAATCTCAGTAAAGCTACATTAATTGGCACTTTGCATACAGATACCTCATGAATGGTTCCACGCGGGTTTCTTTAATTCATCGGCTGTCTGCTACCGTTAGAATGCCATGTGTAGCAATTACACACGTCGAGTAGAATGCACAATTAAGTATTTAGGGGCAGGTTTAATCGCGGCCGAATAGCGAATAGATCGTGCATGCATGCGTAACGCAGGCAAATGACTTAATACGAATTACGACGTAACCTAATTGGTAGTGACCCTGCGTAGGAGCTAGGAGTTCTTGGTTAGGTTCGAGCCTGGAAAGATGTGACTGTTTATTCTTGGGTCGAGAATGTTAGTGATGTGTTGTATTATTCTTGACTCGCGCCATAGGAAATCTATAATACTTGGGTAGTATGTCAGCATATATCGATGTACATATTCAATACCAAAACTATGACAAACTTTATACCAGTATTAATCGTGAAATACTTCAACGTGTTTCAGTTGCCACATAACCAAGTTTGAGCTTGAGTTGGTAACAGCTTATTTTAAATGGTGAAATTTATTTTACACCTGAAATGAGTAGATACTAATGGCAGAGGTTAGTCTATGAGAAGCTTAACATTTTCAATTATTATATAACGTATAAAATAAAATACATATTTGCTACAAATATACTTGTTTGCTACACCGTACACATTTAATAGGCCGCGGCCAGCAAACGTTGTATCAAAATTAAATTACTACTAAATTGCTTCATAATTATGTATACATTTTATAATAACATATACAATAACTAAAATATTTAAGATGATATTTAATCGTTCAACGCTTATCGTTCATTCCATCGCGGTGAGTTTAGACTCTAAATAAATGTATTCACAGTACAGCGGATGACATAATATGTTGAATCATTGAATTAAGTAAGGAATTAAATATGAGAAAAAACATACGCTTAGTCAGATAGTTATAGGAAAAATATACAGGTTATGTATATACTTATAGATATCAAAAACAGCAACCTGTTATAATTTAGATATACCTTTCGAACCGCACTTTATAACTTTTATTTTTATTTTTAAAAGTCATGCACGTATCCTTATTATTGATAAGTAATATTGTAGCGGGGCCCCAATCAGTGATAATGGTTTATTGTCAGCCAATAAAGAAGATAGAAACGTATTGGCTCTCTCAAGCAACTATGTATTTTAAGTAATAACGCGGGAGCTAGGGCAGGCTACATAGAAAGATAATACCAGAAATAATATTTATGAAGTATGCCAACAGTCAACATGATAAAATATGGCTTTCCGCCCCTGACTACAGCAATGACATTAAATAATTATTTTTAATTTCCTCCAATCACATTAATGAATCGGCTACTTGAAACCATGTACAAAAAGTAATAAACCTACAGCTATTCCGAGAAACGCAAGTTACATCGTAATTGCTGAGTTTGCGGTTGACTGAATCCATTAAAAATAGCCAAATTGATTTAGTGGTCATTTTAAGTATCCTGGGAGGATTAAGTGCTTACAATATTGTGATAACATGAGCAAAAAATACTATATCCTGAAGCAGATATTACAGCAATGCAACCTCCTATTCTGTATATGTTACATTAAATAAATGATTTATATATTAAATAATTGACAATCGACTATTAATTTATAAACATTACTTCATAAAATCCGCTTTAGAATTGATTTAATATTTTTTTCTATATGCTTGGGCTAATTTCATAGCGTAATGTAACTAAAAACCGTCCCTACATTATATACATTACATTAAAGCTTGACTTTTTTATTTAAGGCAGAGGCACAGGTGTAATAATAATTGCGGATGGTCGCTTACAGTAGCAAGTTACTTTACCTGTTCCACGAAAGATCCGTAGGTTTAACCGGCTCACTTACCTGGAAAGAAAAAAATACTTTAATTTGCAGAAACATCAACAATATTACGACAGAGTAATACCATACCAGTGTAAAGACTATCAGTTTTGTTTTGTATTCTGTTACCATTCGCAAATAAATATGTAATTTACTGTTCGGTAACATTTAAATAGATCGAACGTAAAATAAACAAGGTATTCTATGAATATAAAGTACTACGTCAATGCTGTATAGATCTACCTTACTAAACACACGGAAAAATAATATATATGAAGATTACATCACTACTTTCTTCACCGAAAAGTGATGATTAAATACGTACAACGGCCTAGTTGACCAAACGTTGCGGCGACAGGCCCTATTCGAAAACAGGACTGTACAGAAACAGAATCCTGGATTCAAACTTGCACGCATTTACATTTTTTATTGTCTGTATAACACAACGACTACCATGATAATTATGACGTAACAGGCATTTGAGAGAATACTTTGTTCTGGAAGACGCGGGAAGTCCACCCATTTAATTCCGAAAGTGTTTATGTTATCGGCAATCTGTATAATCGATATATATGTATATATATCTCAATTTATAGTCGCAATATTATTATTAAAATTTAAAATTATTCGCTTAATATCTTACCAAGGATTGGTTTCATAAGATTTTAACAGATGGCGGTGTAAATTGAATATGTAAACTTTAGTCACAGCAACGCGTGGCCGGGTCGGCTAGTACTATTTAGATTACCGGTAACATTAACTTTTAAGCAAGTATCGAATCCTGAGCCCTGCCTTTGCGTCCACACTAACAGCCGTCTATAAACGCGGAATAAATAAGCTTCAATGAGGTCAACATTATTCAACTCTAGCGAGTTAAGTTACGAAATATGAAAAGCGAAGCCATCAGCCACTATTTGTTAGACCTTTAAAACGGTTTTTAGATTTTATAGTACTGTATTCTGCCCCATTCGAAGGTGCGGTATATTGACGTAGAATAGCACAAATGCGACAGCATGACAACTAGGAATAATCGCAAAGCAACTACATGTCATCAACTTGTACAACGAAATCTCAAAATCGTCCCATGTCTATCCATGTCACTCGATGTTAATTGAAAGGAAGTTTCTGATGAACCTTATCGTTGAAGCAGACAGGGACAGATGTTACCTGTCATTTGTCTCATACCGTGTGTCGTCAATTATTTCAGTTAGTTATTAAAAAAGTATAATATGATCGACAATGTATGTTGGTTACTTGAAGTAAATTATGTAAGGTGAAAATAATTATTAATATTAGATTACTTAATTTTAAATCATTATTAATATAGTATAGCAGCGCAGTTCGTAGTATTTTCGTAGTATCCGGGTTCGTTTCCTAGCTATGGCATTATTTGTGTATGTATACATATGTATGTCAGATCTAGCCAAAATTTTAAACAACTACAGGGTATCCTGGCGCATAAATATATCTGATGTTCATCTTTGTATTAGTATGCATCCGTTAAACATATAAGTAAGAGTATTAATCATATTGACATAAAACCTGTTTAAATAGTTGAAATTTGAAATTAAAATTGGACGTAAACTATGTATTTTGGTGAACAAAGAATCTCTACAAAACTATTTCGTTTTCATTGTTCTGTAACTTGTTCCACCGTATATAATGTCACAAAAGAGTTTAACAGGAAACCATAATAAAACAGTTTGAAGTAACACTAGTAGCGACTTGTTAACATTCTACTGTGCTTTGTAACTTCTAAGTTTGAGTAACTGAGTAAACAGGAGGTACATTAACCTTATTCGAAGAACTGAGCAGGAGAATTGCGCGCAAATAAAATGTTGGCATAGAAATGTATTGTGAGTAATTTGCAATGTCCGACTCGCGATCTTTATGAAAGTTGAAATGTGTTGTACTTAACTAGAAATGTATTGCTTAATACAATTTTTCCCAGATGAATATATAAAATTATATCGTATTATATTATCGCCGATTGCCAGACATAATTTGTATTTTAGCAAGAAAACGATAAGCCTTATAATTATAAATGTGATACAAGTTTGCTTGTTTATTATGACACTTTGTACACATATTCTAAGAGGTATTAAAAAGGACTAAGGATACTTGTTATAAAAAAATAAAGATGTAATGATCTTTGATATTCATTTAAGGGCTTCAACGTTTTAAAAGTTTGTTACTAATTAAAGTTTTTTTTGAGAAGGATAGACGCCGTTATACTCTTTACATAACGGTACACACTCATAGCCCCACACCAGGATTCCCTGTGCCGTGGGGCACCAAGGACAATACACAAAGAAATTAAATCTAAAAATTTTGTTACAACAAAAAACATTTTTTGATTGATGAAGTGAAAGAAAAAGCATGTCTTACCGGGAATTTAATTAAGTGATTTTATATACATTAATGTTAAGCTGTAACTGGCCACGGTTGTAACAACAGCACACTCAACAAAATTGGACCACACATTGATTTTATGCAAATTTCCACGTGCTTCTTAAAACATGCTTCCATACTTTATGATTAATAAATTGATGCTTGCAGAATTTGAAATGTTTTTTCTCTTAAATTATCATCATCATATTGGCAAAGTGTAAATGAAATCAGTCATATTACATAATAGCGTCTACTTGTATGCCCTGCATAATGAAAGAGTAGCTTCAGAAATCTGTTTACTAAAACATTGGTATACCAGTGGATATTTCAGTAAAGGAAATGGAGTCAACAATTCATGCTGGTATTAATGTAAAACTCCTAGCTTTGTATTTCTGAAGTTCTCCGACTACCTCATTGTCAATATTAAATACTAGTAATTATCAATAATTGTTGATAAACATTAAATATATATTATGTATATTATTATAGAAATTCAACATTATCTCATTTGATTGTGACGCCACTTCAAACGCCTGCTTTCCACCAAATTACCCGCCATAACAATAAAAAAAAATATTTTTCTTTTGTTAAAAAATATCTTTTCAAGACAGTTTATAAAGTTACACAAGAGAAATAGACTGAATGATTGCCTTGTCCGAAACGCTATATTATCGTAACCGGAGCACATTGATATAATGCGAATTTCTATACATAAATATCTATAATTGGATGTCTGAATAGCAAGCACAGTTAACGACCTAAGCTGTGCATTTCAATAGATTATTAAATCCTTTCATAAGCTTGATCCTATTAGTACGTTTAGAATGTTTGAATAGATGTCTATACACACTGTCCACCCAAAAATAGACAAAATAGGTTTATCTAACCATATACTTTGAATAATGTGACTTAATTCAAACTCAAATCATTCATTTCATGTAGATATTTATAAATACACTTATGGACATCAAATATTTTACACCTACCACCGAATCGGAAACGTGTGTCATATATTCGTATTGAGCAGAAAAGTCGGATAAAGAATCTACACTAATTACTGTATCTATTTAAATTATTAAGTAGAAAAGACTGTTGTTTACTTCTATGTGTCCTTGCCATTAAAATATTCATCAATACTAAAAACGACCTATTCTCTCGTAAGATTTGCAACACAAATTACTAAGGCGACATGATATTACACATGACAAGGTGTATTCATTAAGTAATAGATCGCATAACAATGATATTTATTAGTGTCGTCTATTTATAGACATTTTCCCGGGTCTTGTAACGCATAGTTATTTCATAAGCTTGAGGTAGCGCTTAACAATGACATGTCATAAAAAATATAAGTGTACCTAATTACTACGGTATAAATTATATATTTCCCTAAGCGAAGCGAAGACTGTTACTAGTTATTCGTAACATTATTGTCTATCAAATAATGTAAAAGTAACCACACCGAAAACTGAACATATAAGTTTATTACGAACTATAATTTTAGCATAAGAATTTGCATGTTCACTAACATAATCCTTAACACATAATACAACCGTGACTGACGTTAAATGCATCTCTAATATCAGCATAGAAAATGATACACCGTATCTTGGTTACGAAACCATAGGATCCGTAATTTGTAGACACATTATCTGTTATTATGTTTATGCAAGCATCCTTGTGAACGTTTAATATTATACTCAAGATATACATATGTATGTACATTGTAGTGCCTCCACCAATATCATCAAATTCTATTAAAGTCGGCGTATAGAATTTTCATGATTACTATAGCAAATATATTAAGATTGTTGGCACAATGTCACCATGCCGAATAGTCGTTCGAAGCAGGTCCCTGGGTTCGATTTCAGCTAGACAGAAATTTGAATGACGAATTAAAGTTTCTATTCTCGTTCTGAGTATATGGCCTTGTGTTTGAGTATTTTCTATAGCATTCAAGACACAGGGAATCCCAGTGTGGGGCTATTTATTCATTATCAAGATGATAAATGAATGATGACATTAGTGGAGAAAAACAGACATAAACGGAAATTAAGTTTAACATTAAAAATCTGTTTCTTCTCGATGTTAAAGCAGCTTTCGGAAATACCTGTAAAATCAAAAAATTACGTGCATAAGTGTATTGAGGAAGTCTCTACACGAATTTAAATAAATAACTCCTAATAATGTAACACGTACTACATCTTCCATGTAGTCATCGATTAGTAACAATTATATTACGTACATATGTATATGAATATTCAAATAAAATAAAATACTAATCTAATAGTCCCAAACTTTATTCTGAGACATCATTACCCATTGAAACAGGATTCGAACACTTCCATTCGACTATATTAATGACTTATACATCCATTTATTTAAATGTCATTGTAAAATGTTCTAAACAAAAAACTATTCTCAAATCTGCATTGAGTGACTATTCACAATGATCGTCACTATCATTCACATCTTCAACTTTCACCTTCATTTTACCATTCTCCACTTCAGGTCGACATTTTAACAATAATAAATTAATAACAGTGAATTACTTCGATATTATCTATATAATGGCAGTCAGAATACTTTATGGTTTCCTTTTTGAAACAAATGTTATCTTGATTAGATTCGAAATACATTAAAGTATAATTATTAGACTAAATGAGTCTTCTTCACCTAGTTAATCTAACCGATGTTACATAACCGCTCGATAATTTAATCAACAGATTAATTATTTTTATTGCCATAAAAACGACATTTATTTTTAAACAATCTGACATTTAAAATTTGTCATTTACCTTAAAAGGAAGTCTCTTAAAGATAACAAACTCCTTGACATTCTGACATTTACATATCCGAACTTCATAAATACCTTTAATAATCGTAAAACTTAAGATTTTTTACAGTAATATAAAGCACAATAATCAAACAATCACACACTTTTACTTCTTCAATTATAATCATAATATTTGGAAACTAGGCTTTCTCACGTCCGAAATGTGTCACTTAAACTTATTTTCGCACACGAAGATCTAAGTATTAGACAAGATCCGTTAGTTGCGTGGGAGAAATAAACAAAGCAACGTTCATATGAAATGTACTAAAGTATCTGTTACTGTTAGCAAACTAATGCAAATGTGTAGATTCGCAAGTACCACAACAGGTACATTGTACTTCCTTTAAAGATAACATTCTGAAAGACCAACGCAGTAGAACTGGAGTTGAAATAGATTTCAATGTAATTCCTATAAATGCTTGGCTAGGTGTAAGCGCGTATATAACATGTATATGAGGGTGTGTGATTTTAACATGTGAACAGGAAGTTAGATAACAAATAGTCGGGCTACTTGATAATTAGGTACAATCATGGAGTCGCTGTGCTACTATTGCTAGCAATAAAGAAAGTCATTCACTTTATGTTACTTATGCCTTTCAGTCTAGTAAAGAGCATTCCATAGTCAAACCACTGGTATACTCTTAGGTCTTTGTACACAGACTATATAATACAAACAATCACAATGAATAATTATAAAATTTTTGACGTCGAAAATATTTATTACGAGAATTAATCGATACATACCCCACAACTTCTCTTACGTCCTTATTCATATTACATTCCTAAATAAATTAGAAATCGAGTTTTTTTTTAACTAAAAAGACAAAATAAATAATAATTGATTGTCGTATATTACGAAGAAACTATGGACTATGTCTGAAAGACAGTTATTATTATTTCGCCTTAGATAACAGGTTTCAATAGCCCACATTGTCGGCATATCAAGTTACTTTAGCAGATGCTTGTAACTCGGTATATATTGAGAAGACCACTAAGCCACAACCAGGTGTCATCCGTACACGTGGTTGATCATGTTTTTCTTATTGCCTATCTGCTATATGCATGCAAAAAACGTAACCCGTATGTCGTGCTCGTCTTTGAAACTAGGACTGATAAAACCTTAATCATGGAGACATCATAGAGGTTTTTTAGTCTTTTTAAATGGAACGATCAGAATTAACAGCATCAGAATATACAAAAAGACTACCATATTAATAAGTATGAATTAGGTTGAATAAAGCGCATACGAATCCCTACAAAAAGATCACATTTAATTTGAAGAATTCGCAACGGGCACGTAAAACGGAACGCATCACGAAGCCCATTGTTCCGGTGTGGACATGATTGATGGCGCGGGATGCAATGCAAACGCAAACGTGGGAGCGGGAGAATATGGAACATGTGAACTTTAATGCGACAGCCGGAATAGATAGAACCATTTGAATAGATATCAACGACGATAATTCAAAACTCTATTCCTCTAAAACAAACCCTTTAAATTCAAAATCTAAATTCCAAGCTGACCTACTTACAACTTGGAAAGTTACATAATCGAATACCTGCTTAAAAATAGCAAACCAGTCATCGTCTGAATATATTTTCGAGATGCAACAAATAATTATGCATAATCAGGTAATAACAGACAAGGGTGAAACAACATCAAAATTCTCGGAAACTAATAATAAAGGACTAAACAGAAGAGATCACAAAAACAATCAGTCTTTACAATCATAACACAAAGCACCCAGAGCCTAATGATCTCAGATCGCAAACAAATGGGACGGACTAAAAACAGACCAAAAGGTTGCTAAACTGGTTTAAGAGTCAGATGGTATTACGGGGACCCTGCCCACATCCGGAGTAAGTGACGCATGTATATCAGATGACGACTGCTTTTTGATTCTTGGTAATTGGAGTTAAATATCCTGTTGCACGTTGAAAAACGAATACAATATTGGACTTGTTGCGATTTGTCTCCAATTCTTCACTTGTCCCTGTATTTAAGCTGGAATTAAGAATAAAATTTCTCTCACGAATTCACCATCATTGAGAGTATTGGAACAGATAGTTTTTACCAATAAATTTGTAGTGATGTTAAAAAATAAAACGATTATTAGAGATATTAAAGAACCTAAAAAGCCGTCTATGAAACTTAACTTATTCCGTTACAGTTAACTCAAATACCATACTGTCAATTTAAACCTTATGTCAAAGGTATTCTTATGTCAAAAGGTTATGAATTGATAAATATTATAATGCGAAGGATGCTGGGGCATGAGTTTAATATAAATAGTAATATTTTAGTGCTGCTTGTAACTATTACTTGGAAACTCTTTGGAACTCCTGGGGAGTGTCTTTCCGCTTCTTCTTCCAAGACCACTCATCGTAGGACTGTGTTGAGGCGATGGCGTAGTTAGCTTTCGAAAAATGTTTATAAAAACCAACTTCGAGTAATGTTTTGATTTGATTTGAACTATAATATACACATTTCTGTACCCGAATTACAACATAACCAACTCGTGACTATTGTTGGTAACAAATTCACTTTAATTAAACCCGGATAGGTCTTCAGACTATGTTCACGAAGCGAAGCAGGAACCTTGTACACAAAGGTTTAACAAGTTGTAAGGAAGCTAATGAAACAAGATGTTACAAAACTGGGCCCGCATAAATTAGTTAAAAGTTTACATCGGCATTTGAGGAAAATTAGATAGTAAATAAATAATGCCTCTATCCTATTATCAGATAAGCCCAAAATATATAGCAAGTATTACACTAATCTCCATTTTCGATAAAAAAGAATACAGACGGTCTGATCGAAAAATAAGATAGAGATATTAAGATAATAATAAACTGGATCGATACAGAAAGGTTCAGATTTCCCACGCCTACAACGACTTTTTCTATTAACATATTCAGAAAGATTGCTCTGCAACCTGCAGGTATTCTCGAATGTGTTTTATAATTTTGTTATGACCGATACATTTTTAATTTGGAATTATTGTTACTCAAACAATTTAAAGAAAGCATTAATATTAAACAAGATAATTTTCATAAAAATAGGTTATTAATTACCTACATATATCTTCGCAAATATCGTAATATTTTTCTAAGAGCCTACTTTACTATGAATTACGTGATTAAAACCCAGTTACCAAATCTTATACATTTTGATGATTAAGTTAGTAGAAGTAAATTATCATTGCAAAAATAGCTACAGTATTTATACCAGCACTAAACATATAAACGCCAAATTGATTAAAAATGGACGATTCTTTTTTTTAAATTAAACAAATCGATGATGTCACTTTCTGAAACACGATCTCTGCAGGTGTTTCGAGTCGATGATTTTAAAACATGACTACTAAATTGGCGCATGCAAATTTACGTTTCAATTAATTTAATTAAAATAAATAAAATATATCCTGAGAACCACATACATTTCCGGATTGCCAGCGAATACAATGGCAGTTTTAATCACTTAAAGGTAGAATATTAGTAAAAGACTGCAACTTATAATTGCATCCCACGAATAATAAAACAAAAAAATATCTTCTTGTTAAAAACCATATATTATAATAGTAATAAAAGTAATAATATACGTTACCGAGAAGAGTCAAATAATAATAAAATATTTATAAAAGCTAAAAGAGTGTAAAATGTATGTATATTAATTGGGATAAAAACAAAAAATTAAGTTAGAATATGCAGTAAATGACACTTCAAAGCTGTATTTGAATTGGAATCTAATTTAATTTCTGCCACAGAGAAATGATTTATGAAGTATATATTAACTCCAGTCTGTCATACAAGATCTGTAGATACTGTTTATTTGCATCCGGCAACTTATGCAAGACATCTACCAAAGGGAACCGTTAACAGTGAATTGGCATATTCCGTTGGGCATACAAACATTTACCATGTTGAACCAACCTGTGAACATGATGTATAGAACTCTATAATGTTAAATAGTTCAAATGGAATAGTTGAAGTTAGATTAAATCAGTTATGAGACTTCTAATCATAAGATTGCTTATCAAGGAGCAATGGCAGTAAATGTTGTGGAATTAATCAGACTTCAAAAGATCAAAAAGTTTTAGTTATTCAATTACGGTATATTAAAACAGGAGAAAGAGAAGTTGTCAACAGTTAAGTTATTCACGAAATACTAAACGCTAATAAAATCAAACATTTCAGACTAGTAAAGCCCGTTGAAGATAACCTTAATAGTGACTCGCTTTCGTAATTTAGACATCCTCTGAACCGATTGTTCAAATAAGAGCATTGGAAGCTATTTCCATGGTGAGAAATGCAATTCAAAGGCGTTGCACTGTAAATAGGATTAAGCTGTAAAACCATTATCGGTTGATCGATTACTCGCTCCGGTACCAAAGATAAACTGCGGTCCAGGCCTAGCGGTAATTCTTAAACAAAGTTCCATCGGCGGTAAAAATTGATTTTTAACACAGACTGACAAATGACTTGATGAATCTGTCGATAATTAAGACATTGACTCCTAATGATAAAGATCAAGAAATAAAATATAACTTAAAGCATTTTTCTATTGAATTGACACAACGGTTTGTGACAGCTATCGTATTACGGCTACGACGCCTAGAGACAATCGAACTACAAAATCAATTAAAGAAACGTTTTTTTATAATAAGGATAAAAAGTTTTAAGTAAAACGAACCAATAAGATTATCGCTATGACGTTGACATCGAACGTGTATTGTTTTTCAATTTAACGAAACCTGGGCTCATCTTTACACACGCACGAACTCCTAATAAGAGATAAACTCACACATACAAATGAAACGAGACACTCCTCGAAGCCACAGCGGCGTTTTTTAAAAAAGTCAACATGACTGGCCTTATTTCGTGTACGTATTGGTTTTGTAGTGCGTTTAACAAACAAAAGACGATTGGCCGTGGTTCCGAGTTTCGATGTAAAGAGAAACAGGGCTGTTAACCGAGACATGCTAAACAATACATCAATGACAAAGTGATTTTTTATCTTCAGTAATAATAAAGAACAACAAACTCATTTGCAAGTACCGTATTGATCTGGTTTCTGAAATGAGTTAACGCACACAATTGTAAAGTACAATTTGATATGATTGATATTGGTAAGGACGAAGAAAGGGTGCCTAAACATATAGACAACCCTAGTGAAAAATATCGATTGAAGGAAAGAGACAGAACGAACCGACACGGTACGCGGTCGTATTCAAAGAAGCCGCGGGATGCACCTTTTGTGGCAGGACGGGACGGAACCGAGAAAATTTATTTTGTTTTACCAACGAAACAGAAATGGTTCACAAAAAGGAATACACGCATGAGCGCATCTGCCTTACCTGTGATTAGATTAGCTTTGATAAGTTTATTTATGTAACACTATAATAAAGATTGGGTACTTATCTACCTATCTTTACATTGTATTTACTTTGCGTGTTGTAAGCAAGACGAACATTTCAAATTGGTGTCGAATAACTTTCTTGTAATTCTCGACCCATATTTTGTACATTCTCCTTATAATAACGACTTTATTAACGATGTCGGGATTACTGTCGTTGTCTTTTATCGATGACACGAAAAGCAGTACAATAATATAACCAGGCACGCGATTCTGATGCTTCTATGTAGGCGATAAGGTTTACTGTGCTTTGTGGAGTAAATTTTTACTTTACGGTACATTGTGCACTTTGCAGGCTCTATAACCGCCAACTATCGCCTAAATCACCTCCGACACGAGCTTCAGTCGATAAGTTGCGCTCAAAGCATATTGTGGAATTATGTTTCTTGCCATGTCTAATAACAATAAAGATAGACTTGGCATCGAATCACGAAATAATTTTCGCAACGTGTGCCTAGATAAGCAAAGATGAAAATGACTGAGTGGCCCTAAAACTTAGTTCCTAGATGCCGTTTACAAAGATATGAGAGATAACGTTTATATTCGCTTAGTTCCGAAACGACATGTATCTCTAAATTATCTTTCACGACAGATTATTTATTGGTGGTATGAAATTAAGTACGGATACAAATTGTTTGTTTGTCTTACAAATTTTGAAACAATGCTACTTTTAAGGAATGTTTGGTTATTTGCGGATCGTTGTTTATAAGATTACGTGAAAATATGTATTGTATATCATACATTTCTCTAGTATATTCATATTTTTATATGTATTATTATTATTTTTTTGTTTGTTTCCTTAACATTTTTATGATTATTTAACGCTTCAACGTATTTTACGCCTCTATGTAAGTATTTGTATGTTATACTGCACGGACTATTTACTAGTGTTCTCTCATGTTAAATCAACTAGGGAAAGAACTCATACACCAAATTGTTTTACACCAAGACATCATAAATGAAAAATATTTGTATATACTGCTCATTGTTCAGTATGCACTATTTGTCAAACTAGACGCTGGAATCGCAGCTCATATCAGTAAACGTCGAGGTTATGTGTTTCGGTTTGATATATCCAAATTGGATATGCACCTCATACCTTGTAATGGTTATTAGTTTGCCTGGTAGTATTAAAATTTATCGTAGACCAACCAATATTTTGTATTTTTGCGAATACTAGGCACTGTTTATAAAACACTAGACCTGGCAGACTTCGTATCACCTCGGAACATTTGTCCCGTTTTTGTAGAATTTCTTATCACTGCCGAACTTCTATTGGATGTAGCGTTATGTTATATAGCCTATAGCCTCCCTCTATAAATTGACTATCCATGATAGAAATAATTTTTCAATTCGAACCAGTAGTTCCCGAGATTAATGCGTTCAAACAATTAAACAAACTATTCACCTTTGTAATATTTTTTTATAAAACATGATTTGTGGCTGTGATAAAGACTTCTTTGATTTTTTAATAACAACTTTTGAAAGTAATGTTTACAAAAAACAATTAATTAAATTTAATTACAATTAATTAAATAATTAATTTAGAAATTATCGTGATGAATTAGCATAGCAGCAACAAGTAAGTAAGAAACAATTATATATTAATTAGTTTATAATCACATATCATAGAATGCTAAGTTAGTTAGCGTAGTAAAACAAATTTTGCGATCTAACATGCTTAAAACATTATATCTTATTTACTATTTAGTTTTAATTTAGTTTTTTTAGTAGCTAGCTTAGTTAAATTATTAAAACAGGCCAGACACTAATTTATATAATAAATATTAATGTACAGATTTTACTACTCAAAGACCACGACCCTATTACTACGAAATGGTGTCCATTAATGAACGTTAATAATGCCTTTAGAGTGCACATTGTAATCCGAAACAAAACTACACGTTATTGCTTCAAGCAAATCTATCATAAATCTTTGATCGACTATTGTTCAGATTCTACATATTTATGTTACGAAACAGTACAATTACATTCATTTCTAAATTGAATTGAAAACACAACATTGCGTAGGACTGAGAAATATCATTGTCCCTTAAAATTAGAAACGCGCTGAATAGGTGAAGAAAAAATATTTAATATAAAGCAAAGTTGCAGTCATTGCATTCATTTTAATACATTCATATTTCTAAAACCGGTAATCCAACTGATGTTCATTACCACAATAGGCTATTTGACATTTTCTTAAGACCTATGTAATATTATTTAGTAGAAGGCGAAGAGCCTACAAAAAATGTCAGTTTTAATTCTGATATTTATTTGTCTGAAAAATTCAAATACCATATTAATTATTCCAATAACCCTACAAAACGTTCCTAAGAGCAATATGGCGTCCTAATGTCTTCGGTGACGTCATTTGATTGTAAAATAGATAAAACACATCAACTTATTACAACTTATTACAAATTTCGTAGTCTAAACTTTCACGACTGAAACGTCACAAAACACCACGACGTGCTTTAAATTAATCTGCCACACAAATATGGTCCAGAGTCGAACTCAAAACAGCTCAGCAGGAAGCAAGCAATGACCAATGTCGATACTTCGTACCTTTATTGTTTTCTCTTATTGCATTTTTAATACCAAATGAAGCAGATATTCGAAATAAGAATCAGTTTATTATTGCGGAATCTATTCATAGTCGGTTGAATAACATTATCTTTTCCTACCATCGCTGTTCGCACCCGTTGAAGTCTTTCATACCGTTGAATGTCACGAGGCGACACCCGGTGTGCTTATCGACGATTTATAAGCGAACGACCTCTAAATAATGCATTGAATAGAGATACACCGTTATTATTTAATGTTAAACGTTATAATATACTCTCTACATTTGCATAAAGATTCGACAGATGTTATCCTGCAATATAAAAATCGGTTGTCTATAAAGTCGGTTTACTGACGATAGTTGAACGTGACAACGTCATAAGAAAATATTGATGGAGTGATTGCATTTTTTAAAAGAAAATTTTGATTTTATTTGTTTGATAGATATTTTGTATGGATATACATAGAGAAGGAGGTAAATGAAAATGACAATGGAATTGATCAAGTTACATTTATTTGTACCCGTAAATACAATTATGTCAATTTTTTTTTACAATGTACATGCACTTCTAGCCTTAAATGGAACGCCTCAGAGCGAGGTAACGCCGCATGAGTGATATTTTTGTGTGCGTGTAGCCGGCTCCATCGAATTATAAGACGTTGTCACGTCAAAAATCTTTCAGTTGGATCGAATTGTGAATCTGAACCTCCTCAAATCTAATAAACACTTAAAAAACATTAAAATCGGTAAACATATAGGAGTTCAGTGACACAACAAAAATAATTATATATATAAAGATACATAACAATACAATAATTATTTTTTATAATACATTGACTATATTTCCTGTTTAATATAAATTTAACGACCAGCGTGGCGTAATGGTCACTACGGCGGACTTTCGTTCGAAGGGTTCATTTGAATGATGAATTTACATTTCTGTTCTCGGTTTGGGTGTGCGTAATTGAAGACATAAGTGGATGAAGGTGATATGTCACAAAATTCTAATTTCGAGAAAAC
>DWJN01000567.1:0-22937 GCA_018248895.1 Carystus phorcus
AGCGTGATGTTCTATAGCCTATAGCCTTCCTCTATAAATGGACTATCTTACACCAAAAGAATTTTTTAAATCGGTCCCGTAGTTCCTGAGATTAGCCCGTTCAAACAATCAGACAAACAAACAAACTATTCAGCTTTATATATTAGTAAGTATAAGATGGGACCAAACTAAGTAAGTTTAAGTATAATTATGTGTACTATACAAAGGATAAAACATGTTTTAGTGTTTTGTTACAGTGTTTTACAATTCCGGAAAATACTTTTGATAATTGTTGGTATATTTGTATTTCTTTGAACTCATTAATTAACCAAAAAGCGCGTTCATAGTCCAGCTACTAATAATTAATGTACCTAAAATACGTAAATGATTTTTTCTCATTAAAATATAACAATGGCTAAATAGCACTTCTCTTTTTCTCTATTTTCTTGACTGAGAACGCAACAATGCTTTTTGTGTTGCTGATGTGCGGCGATGACCATTTACCAGCACATAGCTAAAAGGTTATATATAAATAGAAAAAAGAGAAAAAAGGACGAAATAAATAAATAACCGTTTACACACTCTAGCCTCTATGAGTAGGTGTGTCGCGGGTGGCGTGGACCACATCACAAGCCCCCCGACTCAAGAACAAACATTTATCTCTCACATAAATGTTTCCCCTTCCGGACATTGAACAATTATACTCGTACTACTTATTCCAAACCAAAGGTTGCCTTAAATAATACCTAGATATCATTTGATATTAAAAAATCTGTCGTCGTAGTAAATATATGGAGGATATTATGATCGTTTGTTTTATTTCGGACCTTTGATATTTTATAATTGGCTAAAATGATGACACCAGTATTAAGATAGCCTCTGTATCGAATTATCTTATCGCTGAAGTTTTTGCTTCACAAGTAGTCAACTGTAATTTGATGATTTTAAACAGCCAATCAGAGGGCGAGCTTATCAACGCTATTGGAATGAGTGTTATCTATGAAATTTTATTTAATTTTATGAATCGGTTTTCATTACCACGAAATAAAGTAGTACTTATATTCGACAAGGCATCAGTTAGGTAAATGAGTATTACATGCATCTCATATGTTTTTAGGGGTAATACTATCCTTTTTATCAAGAATGCATGGACTAATTAATTATTCAGGTTGACAATCACATAGAGCTTTCAAAAAATTTCTAACTCAACGCAATCAAAAGATACGGTCGTTCATGTAATTTGTCACTCGCAACGGGATAAAAACCCTATAGAGTATTTTACATTCACATAGAGTCGTAAAATTTGGCAAGAAGCAATGGCTTACGGCATAAATAAAGGAAAACATCCGAACAATGTAAAAATATATTTTTTGTATCGATTACAAACTTGTTAATTGGTGTACTTTTTGGGTACCTTGATTTGATGCGAAAGTTTATGTCAGCCCACATCGGTGGAGAATACGTTATAATCGTAATATATATAAATTACGTGTCACGGTGTTTGTTCGCGATAGACTCCTAAACTACTTAACCGATTTTAATCAAGTTTTGCACACTGTGTGCAGTTTGATCCAACTTGAAAGTTAAGATAGCTTACATCTCAATTTGTAGTCGCAATATTATTTTATTGCTTATCTATTATTTATTTGCCTTCAGCCCATTAATGGCCCACTACTGAGCACGGATCTCTCCTCAACACTGAGGAGGAGGAGGAGGTCTAGAGCATACTCCACTACACTGCTCCAATGCGGATTGGTGAAGGGGTTAGTGGCCAACCCAAGTGTCGGAAGTTTTAAAACCGCCCGAAAGCCTCCGATATGGCTTGACGTTCGCTATGTTCATGGCAACCGGGACCGACGGCATAAGGTGCCCTCCGAAGCACGGAAACGCTCAAGAAATTTTTTTGCCACTAGAGGTCACCCATCCAGGTACCGACCGCGCACGCAGTTGCTTAACTCTGTCGATCGCATAGGATCAACGCGAGCCGCCCGGCTATGAGCGCTTCAAATTATTTGTTTAATATCTTACAAAGCATTAGTTCCATAAGATTATAAAAGATGACGCTGAACGATATTTAGTCGGCTAAATTGAGTATGTAAACCTTAGTTACAACAAGCGTGGTCGGGTCTGCTAGTATAAAATATAAATTACCCTTCCAAAAACATTATAACACTTATTTCTTTATTTCTAACTAAAAACTTACATAGAGCTTCAGAATGTATGGATCGGTATATTCAAATAATCTTTTAATTAAACATTTCCTTAACTGTTGTCTACGTTACAAAGGCATCCACAGCCCAAATTATTTTTCTAACATTAGTAGATCAGGCTATGGGATGATGAGTCCATAGTGAATTTATGATACCTATTTATATAGCCTATAGATATTTGAAATACAATGACGTATTTAAATATTATACCCTATTACAGTGCTACATGGTACAAAATTAGCGCTGAGTTATTTGAATAAGGATTAGAATAAAGGTATGAAACCTAGTCTAGTTTCTACCCAAGTATTACATTAGGATTATAAACATAAACACGTGTTATACTGACATCTCACTATGTAACTATGCGTAACCATTATAGTTAGTCTTGGAAAGATCGCGTTGCAGTACTTACTCGTACATTATTTTTTTTAAGTTTTTGATAGCTTTTGCAGTGCATGCGTAACCAATTTTATGGGTAATATATCTCACCCTATTAGAGTTTTCGTTGGGTTCGCTAATTTTATTCAAAACAAAATGTACGTAGCATTGCAAAGGAATTTATAAAATCAACCCAGTAGTTTCTGGGTTGGTAAAGTAATATAAAACGGTTACGGGTCAACACCAAACGATTTTTTATTGCATGTAATTTTAAATTTATGATATCTTCTGGATATTCAATGTGTAAAAATAATTTAAATCTCTCTTAAAAATCCACTGTAAATAGCATAATTATTTAAATAAGGATTAATACCGAGTTGAAGAAAAAATATTTGCAAATAACCCAATATTTAGCTTAGCCAATATGAGTTACAGCCTATAATCCTTGGATTGTAAAAGAAGGACAGTAATAAGGTACATGAAATAATGTGCATTTGGAAAAGATAAAAAAATCTAATATAAATCATTTATGCATGTAGGAATTCTTTCAATACACATACATTATTTATTAAATTTTACCACCGACCTGGAAATGTGCTTTAAAGTCGAAAGAAACGGCGAAAGAGGTTCCTTAACACATCGTTTAAAGGTAAATACATACAAATTACAAAGTACATTTTTAACCCACGCGTACCTGGATGCGGCACTACTGTTTCCAAACATCCTTGTCATTGATCAAATACGTAGCAAACAATAATATTCAAGGCAAGTTTTTGTAAGATTAAATTAAGCCGCGTTTAGCAACAATATAGGTACATACCTACAAGATACAAGAGGGACCGCTAATGTGAAACGTAAGCGTATTTACAGTTTAAAAATTAAGTCATTCAGTAAAAGGCTCGTCGGAAGGCTACTGTCGAATACCTAGTTAGTAACTATTCGTAAATATTTATCGCAACACTGATCTGCAATGAAGCAGTTTAAGTATAGAATAGAGCCATACCCTGTAGAGTCCTACTGCTTCTTTTTTATACAGTTCCTTTACAGTTGGGTATCAGTAATGCGAAAGCGATGCGCAGGAGGAGAAAGACGATAGAAAAAAAAATACTGACTCTGAAGCAATGATTTGAGCAAGATGGTGTATTATACGTTCACAGTTTTTCTGGAGTGTATTTAGTATTCGCATTGCACCCGTGCGAAGCCGGGACGGGTCGCTTGTATTGATAATATAACAAGGTTAATGTCAAACAGGGTACAAAAGGCGAATCAAGCAAAAATGAGTCGGCTACCAAATAGTAACCGGGCAGTGTAGGGACGTCGTCCGTAGACATCTGATGTTCTGAGTGTTTCTGTTTTTCCCGAGTTATTACTGAATTATCGTAAACAAGTTTGACATATAATTTTTTGGATTGTATCCAAGTCGCAGCTTCTTCTCAACATTGTCTTATAGGTATATAGGTGTCAGAAAGAAGCGTTGAACTGGCTTCCAAAAGATCGGAGCCAATTTCTTTAATTGACCTAGACCAAAGGCACCTACATTCTATACAGTTTCCCTTATCAAATTATTTTATTCTTTTTGAAGGCGGTTTTTTTAATTTAATTATTGCTGCAGGATATATGGTAATAGTAGTTTAAAGATCCTCATATGGTTACCTATATTTGACCTCTAGCAAAAGAGGCTGATACATAACATACAACATCCTTACACCCTGAAAGCCTTAAAACAAAAATGGGGCAAACTTGAACTTGTACAATAAGTACCAGCTTAATAAAAATTACAAAGCTAAACTCCTAAGTCCTAATTAAAAAGGCGTCTTGTTGATTATAAAATAATCCTAATAAAAGAAGGGTGTATTTTCTGAAGCAATATAATACGTGGTTACCAGATATAAATAGAATAAATTAAAATATAGCTACGAAGACGAAAGAAGGAAAAGACGGAAAAAAGTTGGGAAGTTGGACTTTTATTTTATTAACTGCATTCTATTTTTAGAATAATCTAAACAGGACTAATACTTGTTACAAAAGACCAAGTAATGAAAATAATTGTACGAATGTACCTACATATAGGTACATAATATATTATGTCACGGTGGACACTGGACGGCGATATTTTGATGAAACGCATATTCGTTTAATATTGAGGTATTTATGAATTGTTTTGGCTGGCCTTTTAGAATAAAATGGATTTAAGGCCAAGGTTCATCACGCAGTGTGTGTACCTATGCTAGGCAACACAATCAGCGTTATTTACTCATGCGTGTTACTTTTGTTTAAAAACTATAAGTTACCATTATATACCATAATATTCACGTACCTATGCGCTTATAGGTCTGTCGAAACTTGTATTTTTGTCTAATTAGAGTAGTACAGTCTGTACGATGAAATGTAGGTATCAAATAAAATTTTGATTCAGAAGAGAATTTACTATTAATTCTTTTTTACTTTTTATATCTTTTTTATTTTGAGTTAGGGATCTTTAAACAGACTTCAAAAAAAGGAGGAGATTCTCAATTCGTCTGTTTTTTTTTGTATGTATAGGTCAATAACTTTTTACAGGGTGGACCAATTTGGATGGATCTTTTTTTATTCGAAAGCTGGTGCTTTCCTATCGGTCTCATATTAATTTGAGCCATAACTGACGAAAAGTTTTTGATTTATTTTTAATAACGTGTATTTACTTTACTTCGAATACTTGTATTTCGGTTTCATATTATTATTAATCGATGTAAAATGAACAAAATGAAGTGTGTAAGATAGACAAAATAACATCACGCCAACGGAACCATTAAAAAGGAAGAAATAAAAATCCTTTGACAAAAAATGAAAACCGCCTTCAAAAGGGATAAAATAATTTGATGAGGGAAACTACTTAAGAAGTAGGTGCCTTTGTAGGTGCATCAATTAAAGAAACTACCACCGACTTCCTAAGCAGTTTGCCTCATCAAATTATTTTATCCCTTTTTAAGGTGGTTTTCCTTTTTTGTCAAAGGATTTTTATTCATTCTTTATATTAAGGTTAAGCGCCATTTCATATACGTAAATGTAATATTTTTAGCGGCTAGTAAACATGTCGATATTTAAACCTAGTTACATACGGCTGAACTCCGTACGACGTAGATACATCTGTGGCATTGTAAGCATCCAAATGATAGCGAAATGTGGATTATCCGGTAAGCTTAGATTGAAATATTTTTAATGTCGCTTTGAGGTCCAACAAAGTACGTATATGTTTATAATTTACTATTTCCAATGTAATGTTAATATACATAACATTTGATATTCGCAGTTTGATCCACAAATTTTGTATTAAATAGGATCAGAAAACATAAATGTAGATTACTTATAATAACTTATTATAATCATACAAAAGGAATTGACAAAATAATGAATGTTTACCGATGGAATTGAAGCTATTTAACTATAATTTTTAATTTCAGCTACAGCCTTATATATCTGGCACAGAATGATGTTCGATATAGAAGAATAAGTATATATTATAAATATTGGTAATAAACACGGTTTTAATTTTATATATTAGATGGTACCTATATAGGTACTAAAATACCTATCAGAGTCAAATATGAAACACTTTAATATAGAAACACCCAAACAAAAGAAACAAACAAGTAACAGAAAAATACGGTATATACAATACAATATAGTCAATTCTTTCACACAACTTATGAAAAATAATTAGCAACAGATAATGTTGTAGTAATTGTAGACGTTTTAATACTTTATCTGGCAAATGTCCATAACGAAGAATCATTCTAGTAGATAAGAATTTCTTTTTGACTTATCTTATTAGAAGCAAAACTCATTGAGAGAAGCATAATGAGATAAGTACGAAGCATTTGCATTGCATAAAATAGTAGAAACTGCATTAATTAAAGGAGAAGGTGGCTTGAAATTGAAGATTGATTGAATATTTTGATTAAAATGGCATCCAGAAGTCCTAAAGGGAGAGATAATTTGACTTACAGAGGCTCGGGGGGTGAATTTTGATATATGCAGCATTCTTTCCTGTTGTAAAACAGTGACTCTTATGTTGTTAAAGGAATAATAGGATTGTGTAAATTTTATTGTCATGAACTCGTATACTACTGACAGACTATCAATATCCTTAGCATTTCATTAGTAAGCTTAATTTATGCAACAATTCACACTGCAGGAGTTTTCCACGCTTCCGTTAGGTAATATAAGACAGCCTACTCGTATTTAGCAAGAAATATTGTTAAACAATGCTCACATTTTTGAAATTCAGTAGATATAGTCGGAGTGGGTAGTAGCATGTCAAAGATCATCATGGTAAACATTTTGCTACTTGGGAACAGCCGCTCGAAGGATTGGAGGATCAATCAGTACGTTAAGCAAGTAACAGGTGGAAATGCACTCACCGCAGAAACAGGTGGCGTGGTCCAGTTCAGCAGCAGGAGGGCGGCAAACAGGAGTCTGCTCGCGAAAAGGCGCGCACGCGCCGGGCCCGACATGGCTGCGCCACACTACTGGACGCGCGCCCTCGCTGCGGCCAGGCCCGCAGGCGCCGCGCCCGCGCAGCCGTCTCTCCGCTGCGGGGCGGGGGTGCGCAGGCCGCTGCCAGAGCTCTCCTTTTTTCTTAGTATCCCGGCACGAACGGCGCGCGCGCACGGGACTCTGGCGCAGCGCGCACGGGGCCATGGCGGTCCACGAGTTATGGTAAGATACTCTAACTCTTTATATATAAAACAAATTTCGCAATTATTTAAAACAATTGATATGTGCAAAATATTGATAAAAATTAATCTACTATATTGTTTAAAACTTTAAATTTTTAACAACTTTATATAGAGAGTCATTACATATATTTTTATCATAATTGCAAACTTCAGGCTTTATCTGATATAATGCTTGAACTTATTTCCTTAGGTTTGTGGCCGCTTTGGTGCTACTGAGTGGAGTGAATTCGGTGAGTGAGACTTTTCTTATTAGAAATTGATACCAAATATATTACAAGTTATTTGAATTAGAGAATGTAGCGCAGGAGGAGTAGCGACGGCCGCGGCGGGGACCGACCTGCTTGCCCGCTCGCAGTTGTCCTTTTGCAATTTCTTAAAAATTGGAGCTTTATCAAGGTTTTGTGCAGTAGCAAAATGTGCTTAGAAAGGGAAAGGTTTTCATCCGCCAAATTATAACAATTTCGATTGCGAGCTAAAATAACTTGGTTAAAGCCACTTCTCAACAATAAATTATTTTAAGTACAGCGCAAACTATATGAGGCCGACAAAGTTTATCATCACTCGGATGTTAAGTGTCGGCATTGCGCAAACCAATGTTTTTCTATAATATATAAAGTTAATATTAATAACCAATTTAGACGGTGATTATCGTAATTCTGTTTGTTAAAAATAATTAAATATGACCATTAAATCGTCTACATTAATATGATAAAGCTTTGTAAAAATCCAATTTTTAAATTTATTTATTAAAAAGGAATTAATATACCTAAGTGATGTTTAGTTTTATGAAAACATTTATAATGAATAAGGAGATATAGGCACCTAATGAGCAAAATTTGTGTATTCCCACGTTATTTTGCGATTTAAAAAAAATATACCTCTCCTACTTACTAGATAAGAGTCTTTAACTTTAACGGGAGTAAATGGACGGCCATTATATTTTTATTTTATTATCGATATAGATGCCAAAACATTATATTTGAAATTATTGTCTATCTGTTCGGCCATTTTACAGAATCCACTAAACAAATTTAGATGATACTTAACATATTTATAACTAGCTGACCCCGCTGATGTAGTTATACAATATATGTATATATTTTGCGTCATATACACATTTCAAGAGGTCCGTAATTAATATTTCCGGAATTAATAGGTAAGTATAATTATTTCATTTATATGATTATTCAATTTCTGGTAGACATTTAAGTGACAAATAAGTTTAGTTTTGGGTCGTGATTTCGTGTGATATTTTATTTGTATTGTTCGTGCCCCCTTTGTTATACATATGTATGATATATAAGAGCATCGACCAGCCCTCGCTAGCTTCGGTATGTACATAAATATCAACTTCGTGTACATAAAGATCAACTTTAATTGTTTCTATACTGCTTCATTGATGTGTGCATCACGTGTGCTTTTTACATGTATGTGTACATGAAATGCTGAAGGTAACTAATGTATTTAATTTGATAATTTAAATAGCTTCCCAAACAAAACACCAAATGTGAAAATTTTATTAAACATTAAAATTGTGGTACATCTTTTCCTTAAGGACTTTATTGTATAGACCTAAAGAGGAACAATTCCATCATACTCTATTTTGTTACATATTAAGGCGTTTTCTATAAAAGCTTCCAATCGGCTTGATTTTTTCCGACATGTTCAACAGTTGTCGCCAATTTACCCAAAACATTAAAACACTCCGTTCAGTAGTGAAAACTGCATCAAAATTCAATGCGTGGTTTAAAAGAAGAAAGCTTAGAGGCATACAGACAGAGGCGGAGGGCGATTTTGTTTTATACTATGTAGTGATAGAAAAATAGTGTCAAGTATGTTCTTCAAGTTATTATAGTATATAAATAGCACATAATTAAATGTACCTATTAAAAGTAAGAAAAACAATAATAAACTGAGACATTTAATTAAAAATATACGTATAAAATAGGTAGATACTGTTTACTTACTTATAAATATTCATTCTAGTAAAATATTAACCACATAATAATTGTTAGTGTGATTGTATCATAGATGTATGTATAGCTTACAAATAAATAAAATATTATAATATCAACATCAAGATAAATTAAAAACACGCAACAAGCTGAATGTAGCACATACCGGCAAGGGATCATTTTACGATAAAGTTGCACCTACTGCAAAATATCACGTGTCGCAACTACTCCTACCGTTTTGTTAAATTAAATAATCCTAGAATCTTAAAGGTGATTGTCTAGATTAAACAAACATTTTTTTTTTAATCCTGTGTAATTCAATAAGAATAACTGTGTTTTAAAGACTTATGTATGTATGAGTACTACAATTCACTGAAATAATTTATTTCTTAAATACACTTATGAACGTCAAACAATTACCACCGACTTTGAAAGGTGATTACATGTAGGAGAAACGAAGAAAAAAACTCCTATGCACAAATTTTAAAACAATATCTACACAAATTACGTACTTATTTTGAATTACTAATTTAGGCAGAACAAATGGTCATTAATATGGTGATATTTATCTATGCTTTAGTATCCTTTATCAATAAGTCGGGTTTTGACAAATTCATGAACTAATAATATCACCTAACTATTTAATACTGACAAATGAAAACGAAAATGTAGCAGTAAAACGAATATTGTATTTGATATACATACCTATTTGATACTAACCGTCCGCACTTCGCTTCCTGAAACCTAAATGTGTCTCAGCAAAAAGTGTTTATATAGTTACTTCAAATTAACATGTAGTTTTTATTTGTGAACCGGTCAAAATAAAACAAATGTTACCTCAATTCTCATCATACAATACATCTGAGACAACAGTATGCAAATCGCTCAAGCCCTTTCTGAGATTAGGGCGAACCGACACTGACGAAATTCTAGAAACCATTACGTGATTTTGATCCTTTCATTTATTAAAAAATAACCCCAATATTAGTTTTGTAAATATCTTTCATGTACTTGAACACGCGGGATTGTGTCATGTCAACAAAAGAGAACAGGCAAGCAGCATCCGTGTGTAAACTTACACTAACCATTTGTTCTTGTTCTTCATAACTTAGAATTTTTTTAACATAAATACACCAAATTTGGTTTATTTATTAGAAATTCCTACATAAATTATCCTAAATTTCATTAACATAGATTAAACTGTTACATTAACATCCATAATTAATCTGCATTTTTATGACTGGCTGACTGATATTTTTTCAAGTTTATTCATGTCAGTAACAATGGGCATGTTGAAAAATTTCGAAATACTATTTTACAATGTTAATAAGTATTTTATAATTACAATGTATATCATGTGTCCGCAAAAATTATGGTTTAGTATACAACAAATACGTTTTAAATTTGTAAGTTTAAAATTCGCACCAAAACGCTTCAGTGTCATGGCGTCGCTCTGATGTCACTGCCGAGTAAACTAAGTACCGATACTACCTATATGTAAAGTATGTAAACATTGGAAGCTCCTTTATAAATTTGATGATCATTATCATTTAAATATGAATTCAAAAGTATGTCGGCGGTAATATCACTTTGACGTATGTATATACTTTAATTTGTAGATTGTAAACCAGTATTATACTGTTCGAGGATAAAATTCAATAATAAAGAAACTTTTTATAGGCTTGTTTTCGTCTTTCATATCTTTCGCCTAAATTAAATGGGTATTTCATTGCAATTTTAGTTGCCAACTGATATGGAAATCTATATCTATATAGATATCGATATATATCGATAAAACAAATACAAAAAATGGAGGTGATAAATTGCAGTTACAAAATAAAAACAGGAAAGCCAACTTCAGAAGATCACAGATTGCTTCCTACCAATTACATAAAGGAATAGATTCTACACATATCCGTAAATTATTTCTTCTTCGTATTTTATACATAAATCTTGTAATCTTGTAAAGTTGTGAATAGCTATATAACATACACGTTCTTATTTATCGATCGGTTGGTTGCCCCCGTAATACCTATACTAAAAATGTCATAGGTCCAACCACGATTTCTGTTTTAAATTGAAACTATTCAATTTAATTTTTGTTTCCAGCAAGATGATTACGGAAGGGGTGATTTGCTGGAGAATAACATATATTCCGACAATGAGTGGTACACAGCGAACGTACCTGAGGCGCCTCAACCGGATAATACCTACAATTATGCCGAAAGATCAGATTATCCAGTTCCACCGCCGTCAGTGAACACTTACGGTTTGTCTGGAAGACCAGATTATCCATTACCATCGCCATCGGCGAACAGCTATGGTCTCTCTGGAAGATCAGACTATCCAGTACCTCCTTCGTCAGTGAATACGTACGGTTTGTCTGGAAGACGAGATTATCCCGTGCCAACTGAGTCGGAAAACACTTACGATCGATCCGGAAGACCGGATTACCCAGTTCCATCTCGATCAAATTATGGTGAATCTGCGAGACCAGATTATTCAGCGTCGTCAACACGCGCGCAATTAGGTTCCAATTTTGCTGTTTACGATCCAGTCACAAAACAACGCACAATAGCATTCGATCGTAACTGTACTGCAACGGGTTGCTGCGTACCTAAGTGTTTTGCTGAAAAAGGCAACAGAGTAAGTTTTTTGCTTGTTTAAAATTGTGCATGAACTTAGCTACATATTACGAAGTTATACTTCCTTGGAGTAAACATAACTAAAAACTTTATATCCCACGTAATAATATTAGTAAGTACAAAAAAAATATTTAAATAAAAACTATGCATTATCAATTGAGTGAAAAACGAAACAATTATTTCTAGTTGATCATCTTTATCAGTCTTTTAATATAATTTTTTAATTATTACCATTCATTTATTTCATTTAAATGACGTCTATTCGTATCTATTGTGTAAAGGAGAATAAAAAGTTATTCAATAGGATGATAAATATAAACGCCCCAAAATAAGTATAACTCCAATGAACAATTGCAAAGGTTAGTTGTTAAAGAAAAATATGACAATTCGGTTCACTTACCATCATACATATTTTCCAGGGATTTCCAGGAATGCCTGGGTTACAAGGCCTTCAAGGTCTACCTGGTCACGAAGGAGTTGAAGGACCTCAAGGACCTAAAGGTCAAAAGGGTCAAATGGGACCTACAGGCCCACGTGGACCAAGAGGTGATATAGGTAAACCAGGTGTACAAGGATTTATTGGTATAGCTGGGCCTCCGGGCAATCAAGGTGAACCAGGACCACCAGGAATCCCAGGTCGAGATGGCTGTAACGGAACTGATGTATGTATCTTGTATAAAATAAACAAAAATGTATCTTGGATAAAATAAACAAAAAAAATGTAAAAATATTAAATTAAATTGTAATAACATTTGTTATTATAGTCATTATGTAAATATAGTAAGTAATTTCTTTTGGAAAATTATCGATTATTATCATTAGTACTAAGGTTTAAGTACTAAACACTTTTCAATAGTTTTTAAAATACATTCAGAAATAAACTTTGTTCCCTTCCATCCATCACTATCATTGGCCCCTATTATGTCCACGCAAATAGGCTTAAATATTTTCAAGTGTGTTTAAGAAATGCGACAATCATACTTAATTGGAACATCGCAAATTAAAAATGGTATTATATGTAGGGCGAGATGGGTCCACAAGGTTTACCAGGATTGCAAGGCCCGCGTGGTTATCCTGGTCCAAAAGGGGAAAGAGGTGACAAAGGAGAAGCAGCTCACAGTGGTCGTTATCCTAACAAAGGTCAAAAGGGAGAAGCAGGAGTTGATGGAATGCAAGGGCCGCCAGGCTTTGTAGGATCTACTGGTCCACCTGGTTTAAAAGGTCCCAAAGGAAACACAGGACCAATGGTATGATTATTATAAATTCTTGGTTATTTTTTATTAATTATTTTGTTTTTAAATATTACCCCACACATTCAACAGGGTCCCCAAGGACTAAAAGGAGATAAAGGCGCTAAAGGTTCAAAAGGAGCGGCTATACAAGGTGATAAAGGTGATAGAGGAGATCGTGGGGATCGAGGGCCCGGTTGTCCTCCAGTGGTATTACCTGGAGTATGGGAGAATAAAGGTGCAATCGAAGGAGCGAAAGGAGATATGGGTCCTAAAGGAGATAAAGGAGAACCTGGAAGAGAAGGTGAAAAAGGTGATATTGGAAGTATTGGTGAACCCGGTTTGCCTGGTCAAATGGGTATTAAAGGAGAAAAAGGTATCAGAGGAAATCCCGGCATAAGAGTAAGTAAAATAATTATAAACATGTTAAAAGCATACATTAGGTGTACATTACACAAAAACATTTGTTTCTAGGGTAGAGAAGGAATGATGGGACCTGCTGGACCTATAGGACAAAAAGGAGATAGGGGATATGATGGTTTATCGGGACTTCCTGGTAGACCAGGTAGCAAAGGAGAACCTGGAAAGGACGGAACACCGGGTTTAAGAGGACTTAGAGGTTTGCCTGGGGCGCCCGGTGGTCGGGCAGGAGCTAGAGGACCACCAGGCCCTATGGGTCCACGAGGTTATTCTGGAGCACCTGGAGTACCAGGGTCTGAAGGAAAGCCGGGTGAGAGAGGATTAGAAGGACCAATGGGTTCACCGGGTGGTCAAGGTGAACCAGGTACTCCTGGTAGAGAAGGACCACCGGGTATTAAAGGAGAAAAGGGCGAGCCCGGATTAGAAGGTGCAAAAGGTGAAATAGGTCCAAGAGGTTACGATGGGCCAAGTGGTCCACAAGGACCAAGAGGACTAAAAGGTGAAGATGGACTTACAATACAGGTAAGTTGATTCTCCGATAAAATATATAAATGTACTTTGTAATTTTGTATACATATATCGAGTACAGTAGTGTTATAAAGATGTACTACTTTTTAGAATACATGCTTACCCGACAAACGTTGTTTTGCCATATAAATTATTATTGCTGCTCCTCCGCTTTTCATTTTTCTGTGATGTTATATAGCCTATAGCCTGCCTCCATAAATGGACATATACTGTCTTACACTATAATATTTTTTCAAATTGGTACAGTAGTTCCTAAGATTAACGCGTTCAAACAATCAATCAAGCAAACAAACCCTTCAGATTTAAATAATTAGTATAGAAGTAAGTAAGTAAGTAAATAGAATGCCGTTATTGTTTTTTACATGGCTCAATTTCGGTTTTTGTCACTGTTACTGGTTTATTGCAGTTGTGCAGAGGTTAAATACATTTACATAGGTTTTTATCTACACTAATATTATAAAGAGGAAAACCTTGTTTGTTTGGTTGTAATAAATAGGCTCAAAAACTACTGGACCGATTTTAAAAATTCTTTCTCCATTCGAAATATACATTATCCAAAAGTAACATACACTATATTTTATTTTGGAAGAGAAATAGGGTTCCGTAAGATATTTGAGTTTTTCGGAAACTAGGTGTAAAAAATCATAATTTATATGGCAAAACAACTTTGCTGGCTTATCTAGTAGAATATAAAATGCTCAATTGACAACGTTCTTAATGCACGATTGACATGTTCGCAAGTCAAGTTTATATTTTAATCACTAAGGCGTTTGTAATTATGTTGTAGCTAAAGGGTTCAAATAGAAATTCAATTGAACGGCGAGTCCTTTCATTACGTTATGCAATTCTAATAAATGTGTTTATAGTTGAATTTTTATACCATATTACATTTAAAATTAAAATTACGTTCCTATCTACGAATGACACGATCTGTACTAAGTTACAGCACCATCAATTGATCAACAACCGAGATTGATAATATAAAATATCTGCAACCCAAGATTTGAAATAATTCCAAAATGTTGCGAACCCATTCTTTATAATCCACAGATATTTGAAGATTTGTTCTTTGATTATCGATCAAAGAGAAAGTTATAGTTGAAAAGAATGACAAGGAAATCAATGTCAATTTATCATTCGGGTGCTAAAGTAATCGCGGAGGTAATCTGCCGGCTGTACCACAGGGCTGTACGTAGTCGGCCAGAAACAGTTCACAATGTTAACACTCACTCTTGGCAATTTCGTAATTTCTAGTGGACTGTGTAACAATTTACGTTTTAAAATTTAAGTGGAAAACCGTGGATTTTCTAGGACTACATTTATAAATTAGGTGTTGCAGGCGAATATGTTGACAACTGTCTGACAATAAATATAAGATTTAATTTAATTTAAAAAGACAAAGAGAAGTATAGTATAGTAAACAAGTTTTCTTTTTACTGATCTGATTTGATGATAAATCCAAAATAATTTTAAATTGGTTTTAATGTTTTAGGGTGCTAAAGGTATCGCTGGTTTACCTGGTCAAGCTGGTGAGAAAGGTCAAAAAGGGGAAAGGGGGTACACAGGTTTACGAGGAGAATCTGGTAATTCCACACGAGGTACTCCAGGTATGCCAGGTGAAATGGGACCACGTGGTGAGAAGGGTGATAAAGGTAGCCCAGGTAACGACGGTCTACCAGGTACTCCAGGATCAAAAGGTGACATTGGTGGCAAATGCAATGAACACTGGCCTGGCAGACCAGGACGGAAAGGAGATAGAGGTGCAGATGGTATGCCTGGCGAACGAGGAGAGCGAGGGCCGACGGGTCCAACTGGAGTTCCTGGTGAAAGGGGTGCCGACGGTCTGAACGGGATACCTGGATCGCCAGGTGCTCCAGTAAGTTATTACAAATTTCAGATATTAACAGTCTTAGTTTTAAGTTACGATTAAATTGAGTGAAAGTTTTTAAACCTATTTCGGTTAAAAACTTTGAAGTTGGAGAACAAAATTATAAGTGTGTTTACCGTTTTCTTTTTCAACCAGATCCGATCCGAACTTACCGACGTTTTTATAGGTAACTTACAGGTAGTGGTCCAATAGATGTATTTAATACGTGTACAGTACTTGTATTTAGACCAACTGAATTTCCATATTGGGAGGTAAAATTAAATTACGTACTTATAGACTAAATTGCGTACGTAATACACGATGATATGAGGAATACACATATGAGTCGAAATACATAGTTACCTACTACAGTATTTGTTTTTTTTTATACTATTGTCATTATTTTATAATGTGTTGCAATGAATTCAATTCATCTTAAATCATTGCTTACTACAAGTTTTGCTGCAGGGCGAGCGTGGTGATGATGGGCCAATGGGTCCACCAGGTGAACGCGGGAAAGATGCTATGATACCATCAAATTTAACAAGAGGACCTCCCGGGGAAAAAGGAGCAACTGGAGAAAAGGGTTCAATGGGTCCCAAAGGTGAAAAGGGCCGGGAAGGACCTAAAGGTAATCGAGGTCTAAGCGGAATGCCCGGACAAAAAGGCGATCAAGGTAGAATGGGACCTTCAGGTATTGATGGAATTCCCGGTAGTGATGGGATTCCCGGTATCCCTGGCCAAAAAGGAGTATCCTTAAAAGGAGAAAAGGGTATGCCAGGAGATTTTGGACTAAAGGGTGACAAAGGATTCCCAGGAAGGGAAGGTATTAAGGGTGAGCCTGGTCAATGTCCCGCCAATATTCAAGAACTGACTAAAGGTGACAAGGGCTCCACAGGACCGCCAGGACCTCAAGGCCTCCAAGGTATTTATTTTTCTAAAACACTATAAACAATCATGTGCCGTAAAATATATCACCACGTTCGATCTTCTATTCCAATAACTGTGAGTTCTTGAAAATGTTAATGAAGATAGGCTTTGGTATCGACATAGAAACTCAAATCATTTTTTTAGAGTATTAGTGTCTGTCTATTAAGGCGTCATACGGAAACCACTGAACAGATTTAGATGATGAAATGTCCTTAAGACCCAGACAATTTATCTTTTTGGGACAACAAATGCAAAGTTTCTTTATGTAATTAGTGACAAGAACCACATAGTAACATTGTAAGTGGCCAACGTTGCCTACAGATATTAGCAACACTAAAGGCATCATAAACGCATCGCCGATCGAGAAAGAAGTGAGGAATAGGAATGAAAGTACGGGCTCTCAAGCTCCCACATAACGGGAACAGCATTTGTGTTGCATGAAATATTATGACTGATATCTTCCATTTTCAATGCGCTGATTTAACATCCGAAGTCAGATATTTTGTATTAGCATTAGTTTTTGAGATATAAGGGAAACATGATTTTCAAGAAAAAATATTCTAATATAAAAAAGGATTGAAAAATCAACCACTACTCATAAAAGAGTGTCCTTTTATAGGATTTTCTTGCTTCTTTTATAGGATTTGCTTGACTAGGGCTTTTTTCAATGCTCCAACATTACAGTGGACATTCTATTAACCCTAGTAACGCTTTTCCGTTGTCAAAATAACTTAATGGAATCGTTGCCCTTATTCTTTGCGTAGGTCACAAAGATTTTAAGGGAAATAGTGTAAATAGATTTGGAAGAAGTGAACCTTGATGCTCGCATTATACTTAAGCTGCTGAAAGGTCGACACCATGTCTTCAACATGTACCACATAGCTTAATGTAATAAGCAAGTTTCCTGTAATCCAAAGGAATTCATTCCAGGCATTTTTTTGAATATAATCTTATAAGTCTTAAAATTTTCATCTATTATCAAGTTTCTTATTACCATCAAAAATTCGTCCTCGCAGTTTTTCTGTACATACTTGAATTATGAAAGTTTTTAGAAAGGTATTTAAAGCAATCACTATACTTGTTCCGCGTTTTGACAAATTGTTTCATGAATCCTAGTCTTAATATATATAAATTATGTGTCACGTTCTTTGTCCGTGATGAACTCCTAAACTACTCAACCGTTTTTAATCAAATTTTGCACATCGTCGAATCGGATCGTTTTTAATCAAATTTTACAGATCATCCAATAGGATAGCTTGCATCTCAATTTATAGTCGCAACATTATTTTATTGCAAATTATTTGTTTAATATCTTACAACGGATTAGTTCTATAAGATTCTAACAGATGGCGGTGTAAGGTAAATTAGTCGGTTAAATTGAGAATGTACCTAAACTTTAGTTACAGCAACGCGTGGCCGAGTCTGCTAGTCTGATTACGATCCCTAAGAATTAGTGGTTTACTGATCACATTTAGTTTAAAATCTTCATCTGTATATTCACCTCACATGTAGCAGAAACAGGTTGGTTCATATTCTTATCGTGGACACAGACAAAAATTAGTAAAAAAAAGGGTTTTCAAAAGAAATTCGATTTCATCTCGATTTTATTAAAGATGCAAAAGTGCAGTATGTAATGCAAAAATATATTGAATAGATTCAAAACCTAGGTCTAACTTGTTGACAACAACAGTTGATAAACAATAGATAAAAAATTTCGTGCAACCAAATTAAAGTTTTGCTCCCTAGTGTAATGATTCCAATAATATACCACTTAAGGATAATATTATTATCATAGTTCTTACGGGACATCTTACCGCCAAGCGGGGCTGGCTTTTGTCGCTTCTTTCGCCATCCTGGTCTGCCGGCACGGAGGACAGTGTTCTAGGTCACTCTAATATAGCTAAAGAGGTGCTGCAAATATTGTTTAAGATGTCAATAATTAATATTTTGGCCTCTTTACTTATATTACACAAAAGGAATACAAACTTGTATAAAATAAATGAATAGTATTTTTTTTTTGTTTTATTTGACAAAACAGTCACAGTTCTATGTGTATGTAATAGGTAAATAAAAAAATGTTGCAGGTGAACCCGGTGATAAAGGAGATATAGGTTTACCGGGTCGAAGAGGAGATAAAGGTGATATGGGATTGCCGGGTAAACCAGGAACTGTAGGACCGCGTGGTCTTATGGGTCAAAAGGGAGACAAAGGAACTACGGGAGCTATGGGTTACCCAGGGACTGCTGGTCTGAACGGTTTAAGAGGTTTTCCTGGAAATCCAGGGCGTAAAGGAGACAAAGGCGAAATTGGTCCATCTATGCCAGGACCACCAGGGCAGCCGGGAGCAAGAGGTTATAAGGGCGAACCAGGCTTAAGAGGTATACCAGGTACACCGGGTAATGATGGCCCTGCAGGACCTATTGGATTACAAGGAGAAAAGGGAGATAGAGGTTTGACAGGACGACAAGGACTTCCTGGTCCACAAGGGCAAAAAGGTGATTCTGGACCCATTGGCCCACCGGGAATACCTGGTACACCTGGTTCACCAGGGAGGCCAGGATCAAAAGGACAACAGGGATACCAAGGCTTAGTTGGAACACCAGGTCTTATAGGGTTACCTGGAAATAAAGGTGAACCTGGAGTGCAAGGGCCTGATGGACCTAAAGGATTCCCAGGACCACGCGGACGATCTGGTCCTATTGGTACTATGGGAATAGATGGCCTCCCTGGTTCAAAGGGAGATAAGGGTCAAATTGGTTTTCCAGGCCAACCTGGGCAAAATGGATTAATGGGTCCACAAGGACCAATAGGGTTAACTGGTGTTAAAGGCGCGCAAGGATTTCCAGGACCTCCAGGACTTCCAGGTAGGGAAGGCTTACCAGGTGAAAAGGGAGATCGTGGTTTTACGGGTGAACGAGGACTAAAAGGAGAACCGGGGCTGTCATCAGAAAAAGGTCAAAAGGGTGAAAAAGGAATGCCAGGACTAAGAGGCTTAAACGGTCCACCAGGAAGGGACGGTGACAAAGGCGATAAAGGAGAGGTTGGTGCACCTGGTTATGGAATTCCTGGGATATCAGGTGAAAAAGGTGACGCTGGACTACCTGGATTAATTGGTATTCCAGGGGAACGTGGAGAAAAAGGTGATAGAGGTTACCCGGGATTACCAGGATTAAAAGGTGACAAGGGAATGACTGGATTCCCAGGTCAAACAGGACCCCGTGGTTTAGATGGTGCTCCAGGTTTGCCAGGAGAAATAGGACTACCCGGTTTAGAGGGAATTAAGGGCGACAAAGGAGAAATTGGCTTCTCGGGACGGGACGGTTATGATGGCGTTAAAGGGGAAACTGGACTAATTGGGCCTATGGGTCCTCCTGGTCTACGAGGTTATCCTGGAATGAAAGGGGATACAGGACTTCCTGGACCAGCAATAGATATCAAGGGACAAAAAGGAGAACTAGGATTGCCTGGTGTACCTGGTATTCCTGGAGCTAAAGGAGAACCGGGCTTAACAGGTTTGCAAGGCCAACCGGGTGAGAAGGGTGATCGTGGATTTACGGGAATGAAAGGAGAAATGGGTCAATTGGGTAGCACGGGAAGTAAAGGTAAAAATATTTTTTATTACTTAAGGATAATAAAAAAATAAGCTGTTAATTATCTCAGACTTTTTTTTAACTATAAATTGTTTTCTATTACAGGAGAAACAGGACCTGCTGGGCCTCCCGGAATACCTGGACTTACAATTAAAGGTGAAAAAGGACTCCCTGGTCTACCTGGAAAACATGGAGCGCGTGGTTTACAAGGGTCACCTGGAGAAAAGGGGGACCAAGGATTAACAGGACTTCCTGGGATAATCGGACGACCTGGTACCCCTGGATCTCCGGGAAGAAAGGGTGAAAAAGGTGATCAAGGCCGTGAAGGACTTGCAGGTCCTCCTGGTTTGCAAGGTCAACAAGGGTTACCGGGTCTACCTGGACTTGATGGCCCGCAAGGTGAGAAGGGTGACAAAGGTGCAACTGGTTATGGGCTACCAGGGGAAAAAGGAAACCAAGGTCTTCAAGGTATTTCCGGAGATAAAGGTGCAAAAGGGGATAAAGGTGACAGAGGATACGACGGTCTTAACGGACAAACTGGTCCACAGGGTTTCAAAGGTGATAAAGGAGACAGAGGATACCCAGGTATAGTAGGTATAATTGGTAGCAGAGGAGAAAAGGGAGATAAAGGTGAACCAGCTTCAATAGTTTTCGGTGCTAAAGGGGAACCAGGACCACGTGGGCCTCCTGGTCTTGAAGGAGTGCCAGGAAGAGATGGTCAACCCGGTGCACCAGGTTTAGATGGTGCTAAGGGAGACAAGGGAGATCGTGGCTACCCCGGCTTAACTGGCCGCCCCGGAGCAATGGGTCTTCAAGGATTACAAGGTGAACAAGGTGATAGAGGAGAAATTGGACGAATCGGATTGCCTGGTGTGCCAGGACCTCCTGGTACACCTTGTGCTCCAACTGATTATTTGACCGGAAATCTCTTAGTTAGACATAGTCAATCTGAAATTATACCTAAATGTGAACCAGGCCACATTACACTATGGGACGGATATTCGTTGCTCTATATCGATGGGAATGAGAAAGCGCACAATCAGGACCTAGGCTACGCAGGTTCCTGTATAAGAAAATTCAGTACCATGCCATTCCTTTTCTGTGACCTTAACGATGTATGTAACTATGCAAGTCGAAACGACAGAAGTTATTGGTTATCAACCAATGAACCAATACCCATGATGCCAGTTCAAGATAAAGAAATTTCTAGATACATATCAAGATGTGTGGTATGCGAAGTTCCTGCTAATGTGATAGCAGTGCATAGTCAAACATTGGATACACCTAGTTGCCCTCCAAGTTGGAGTACCTTATGGATTGGTTACAGTTTTGTGATGGTGAGTAGTTACGATTATTACTTGATAATGTGAACCTTTTATTTGCTAAATCAGAGATAAGAATATATATTTTTTTAATAATTGAGGTTTTTTAAATGTTTTATGTGCAATAGGCACGATAAAAGGATTTGGATTTTCATAAAATATAAACGATTTTTTGACAATGTTCAATTTGGCAGATAGTATTTAGTAATGTGCTGTTGACTTTTAGTTGGGTATCGTCAAGAAACAAGAATAAAATAGACCTTTATATAATAAATAAAAGCATGTGTGTTTGTAAAGTGTAAATGTGTAGTTTATCGTTTGAAATTTTTTCGTTTTGGTATATGTAGATATATTTATCAGTCTCACAATAAGATTTCACCACTTACGTTTAACATGGACAACACAAAAATGAACGATAAAAAATCCCAGAACAAATATTATACACTTATTATAATACTCGTATAGTAATCTTACCCCATTTGGGGGGCAAACACGTGTTGAGGCTGGTACATGTTATAGTATGTGTGTTGATATATAGTAGTACAGTAACTTTTATATATAGAGGTTTATACCACATACATTGTACTCGCATATTCATACAAAGTAGGGAGACTAATACTATAATCTAATAAATATTTAGGTCTCCATCGCATAACTGATTTTACTGGGTGGGCGCTTCAAATATGACGCGATTGTGGTCGCATGTAACCTAAATTTAATTGAAATGAATGAAGAGTAATATTATAAAATTATTATAATTTCTAGCATACCGGAGCTGGTGGCCAGGGAGGCGGTCAAGCATTAGAAAGTCCTGGTTCCTGTCTTGAAGGATTCCGATCAACACCATTTATAGAATGTAATGGAGAAGCTGGCACGTGTCATCACTTCGCCAATAAACTTAGTTTTTGGCTTACAACTATAGACGACAACAAACAGTTCTCCGTGCCTGAACGGGAAACTTTAAAAGCAGGTTGGCTGTTACAGCGTGTATCTAGGTGCGCAGTTTGCATAAAAAATACTACATAGTCTAATAAAAAAAAATATTGCACTCGTCCTCATTTAATACATATGCTTGTGATTTTGCTGTTTCTACATAGGTATCATAAATGCGTTGGATATTTAAGATCATTCATAATAATTTACATTCTAGATACCTACATAAACAT
>DWJN01000568.1:0-22934 GCA_018248895.1 Carystus phorcus
CTCCTCCACCAATCCGCATTGGAGCAGCGTGGTGGAGTATGCTCTAGACCTCCTCAGTAGTGGGCCATTAATGGGTTGAAGGCAAGGCAATGCTAAAAGTATGGAAAAATTACAACAAGTAAGTATAATGATAAGAAAATTCACGAAAAAAACTGTAACTTATTTTCTGTTTTTTTTTTTTTTTTTTTTTTATTAATGTGTGTAGAAATAGTTATACGAAAATGAAAAAATAAATAATTAATGTAAAAATTCTTTAAGTATAGTATAAAGGTATGCATTACTTTTGGTTTAATAAATGTATTGTGTAGTTCTTCGCTGATACAACAACTACATAGGTATAATTATATTTCAAATTCAAAACTTTTATTTCATGTAGGTATTTAAATATACCATTGAACGTAAAACATTAGTAATGTTATATATAAATATATCGAAATAAGGTAACAAGTAATAGGTAGCATATTTTTATTGAATTTAGCATTCCTTTTTATGTGAAACGTGCAATAAAAATACGTATGTAATACAATGTATTTCTGTATTCTAAAAACCAAGTAACTAACAATTTATTTACGATGTTTTAGTTGATTACAATGAAAACCGTGAGAATGAATTTTGATTCTTACTAATGTGGAGTAAAATGGTAGGACACAATGAGAGAAACTTGTGCGTTCAGAATAATTTGTAGCCACATTGTGTTCACAGTACGTAAATGCAGTTGTGCATGGCAAATTGGAGTAATTTGAATGACGGACCGAGAAATGTAATGCTTTTGAACGTGTGTATGATTTGCTAGAGAACTCCCGTGGTGCCGTTATATATCTTAGCTTCAGTCAATTAATAATGGTGGTGGCTACAGGAATTTAGTAAGGATAAACGCTTCCTTCGGTCATAAATATCACGAAAAATCAACCTTAAAAATAAATAGTTTCAGGTCAAATTAACGACTGCTTCGGGCGGCAATTAATCATATCGTTTGTCAAGCTAGATCAATACCTACTTAACTACAGGGCAGTTTTTTTTTAATATTTTTGTATTACATAAAGAAAACAGATCTATGTGTTTTTAATGATTAACGTTCTGTAAGTAAATAAAATTATGCAAACATTATTGCAATCGAACATAATATCGAATACTTGTGTATGATTGTGTAGCGTTATTTATGTGTTATTAATAATCAATGATCATTTCTTGGCTTGTAATGGTTAATAATGATTCTGATATCGTGACATCTATGAACGTATTATCCCTATTTGTTTAAACGCTTTAATAAATCTTTAATTCTAAAATTCAAATATGACATAACGTTTCTCCGAGAAAGTGCAAATTGGAACGCCACGGCGCCGATTATAAAATGCAAATTCATGTAGATTGAATCAAAATGACGACGTCTCGGTAAAAAGTGGCAACTCTCGTGGGAACATAGCACCGTTTCTATTCAGAACGTCGAGTGTCTCAAACCAGATGTTAATGCGTTGCTATAATAAGTCTCGTTGTGCCAGTTAAGTGTAGACTTTTCTAATCTTGTCTTAACTCTATGGAGTTTGGGAGAATAGACTTCCTTTATGTGTTGTTGCACTTATGGAACATGTTCAGGACAGTATTTGGGAATTAATATTAATAATAAACGCTTATACACCCACGTACCCGTATTGGGGTTCCTTAAGAGGGTGACACAAATTTAGTAACACGTACAAAGACCATTTAAAAAAAACATTAATAATGTTTATAAAAAAATTAAAACAAAAAGCATTTATAATCACATTTTTTTTTATTTGTAGTATTGTCATTCGAATCTGAATTTCATTTCATTTTAAACTAGCCCATCAGGGTGGTAGTACAAAATTGATTATAAAATTTCATCCGAACAGACATGACTCAAAATGATATAGAATGAAATTAAACAATAAACTGATAATGATCGATGTTTGTCATGGAAGATAATCTAGAAAAAAATATGTTTGCTTGACTGTGCGTTAATTTCCGCTAATTTTGGAGAGGCTAAATTTGGTACAAAATTGGATGCAGTTTTCATTGACGTATCAAGCTTAAAATAATTAAGTAGTGGTTACAAAACATATGTTGATAGAGAATTCAGCTGGCGAACTTCGTCGCTAGTTAGCATTACTAGAGCCTTGGGACATCATGTTAAAATCGTTGTTTGATTAGTTTTTTTGGCATCATGTGTCGTGTAGATCGCTTATTATCGGTTATACCTACTATATTTTACATAACTGCAACAAAATAGTGTTTTGTAATGAGCTTTAACGTAAAAGTATAAGAAATCTTAGGTATTTCCAAAAAAGCCATTAGACTTGAAAAGCTGATGGAATAGATAGAAAAATCGTGCTAAGAAACATGTAGTACTTCAATGCATTTAAAAGCAGAATGTATGTACTATATGGTTGCCTCGAATTAAAAGTAGCCTGTTCAACGTAACTGCCATGGCACAGGTTTCTCGGAGCAAAACCAACAGTTACAAGTCTATCATATAAAAATCTGCTACGCTCAGGAATTGAGCGGCATCGGCATATATTGAACTAACCATACGACTAAGCATACTCCTTTTAAAAGTCCAATTTTTCCGCGAAGATTTGCACAAGTAATAAAACGATACAGAACCATCAGCTCCTGCTCACACTTGGCTTGTAGTTTAACGCATTAAATATACATAAGTCGCTACTGTCGATCGCTATCACTTTGTACCCAAGTTCGAGCTCTGCTTGACGTGAATGCACTGTAATAACATTTGAAATCGATACGGCCATCAAGTAAGTAATGTGTGGTGCGTTTGGGTACTGTATCAATAATATCGGAGTTAACCATTTATTTATAATAGCCTAAACAAATGAGATGGGTTAACCGTTGTAAATTAATGTTCTGTTTGAATTGAAAACCATGTAATTTGTCAGTAGAAATGGGGACGTTGGTACGTATTACATTTGGAAAGTGATATGAAATGTTTAATATAAAATAGACTGAATAAAGAAAAATTAGGGACTTATCTATCTATAGAGCTGACGAATTTTATCCCGAATGAGGACTTAGAGCTTAGCAAATCCTATCAGGAAAGATCATAATGGAAAGACAAAATATAATGGGGAGTCAAAAATAGAAAACCAAACTGATAGCAATACAAATAATATCAGTAGAGAAAAAAAATATTGTAAAGGGCGAATAACTGTGCGATATGTAGTGCAATTTCTCCACAATAGTGTAAATATAACAAATGAATGGTGTGGGCTGTAATTTGATAGGAACACAGTTGTCGCTTCTACCCGTTCTTCTAGTTAACTTGGCCAAGTAGTATCTACATTCTCTTATCGGAGCTAAAATTAATGTTCTGTTGCTACGTTATTGGCGAAAGCGATGCACTGAATACTGCAACAACATCAGTCCCCAATACACCGATATACGACTAAGGCCTAATAATACGGTATGTGATAGGGTTGTCGCTACGTTTCATTGCTTTTTTTGGAGCTTTTATCCTTCAGGTATATAGTATAGGTAGACATAATAGTTTTTCAGACCTTTTGTTTGTTAAATGCGAAATTAATAATTTTTATAAATATCGAAAAATATCGTACTAACTTTATTCATGAGTACCTTATCTATGGCAGGTACATAAACTACCCACACCATGAATCCAATAGATGGCGCCGTGCGTTGCTGCTATCTGTATATAAAATACGTGTCATGGTGTTGGTCCGCGATGGACTCCTAAACTACTTAACCGATTTTAATCAAATTTTGCACAACGTGTGCAGTTTGATCCAACTTGAAAGATATAGATGCAATATTATGTTATTGCAAATTATTTGTTTATTATCTTACAAAGGATTAGTTCCATAAGATTCTAACAGATGACGATATAAGATGACGATGTACATTTTGGCCAAACTGAGTATGTAAACCTTGGTTACAGCAACGCGTGGCCGGGTCTACTAGTAAAAATATATATTAAAGGTAAAATTGGGAAATGTGGAGGGAGATGATGATAAAATTGTATATTATTAATTTACCATACCGTGTAGGTTATAAATTTTTTGTTCTCGAGTGAAATGGATATACAGATTTGACGCATCGTAAAAAACCTGAGGACAATCAAATCATTTTTGTATAAATGTTTGCTTATGATTTTCTAAGCCGATGGACTAATAAACGTTGTAGATGACTGGTTACAAATCATATTGTATAAAATGGTAGATTCGATAATTTATAAATAAATAACGCCACACAATCATAGCCCCACACTAGGATACCCATGGACCCATGGACAACACAGAAAGATATTAACACACACCCAGACCGAGAACACAAATTTGAATTCATAATTCAAATTTCCGCCTCGCTGGGAATCGAACCCAGGCCCATCGAACGGCGGTCCGGCGTGGTGACCATTACGCCACGCGGGTCGTCGTTATATAGTGACATGATTGTATTCAAGTTATTTTTAGTCGTTTCCAAGGATACTGCAGCCCTATTTCAAACTGGTTGCGATGCGACTTTCAGCTGTCCACCACATTACACTCGCGGGGCAAGTTGGACTAGTTTAAACTTGTCTTGTTTAAAATATAAACGACTTTGTGTATGCGGCCTGTGGTATTGTGGAAATAGGGGCTTCGCTGTCCTTTTATCTTGCACTAAATATATTATAGTTTCGACCGAGAATTAGGAATTTTGCGAGCATGTAGATCTTTGTAACATTTGTACATGAAAGGTAACGAAGTATATTATAACTAGTAGACCCGACGAAATAGCACATTGGAACATTTGTCCGGTTTTTGTAATATTTCTTATTAATGCTTAGCTCCTATTGGTCGAAGTCTTTATATACCTTATAGCCTTCCTTGGTAAATGGACTATCTGACACAAAAAAAAAAATCAATTCGAACTAGTAGACACTGAGATTACTGCGTTCAACCAAACAAACAAAGAAACTCTTAAGCTTTATAATATTAGTATAGAGTATTGATTTACGTACAAACCCATCTCTTGCATGAACTTAAATAGAATCATTTGTCCACCGCCTATAACTGTTCCATTGCCTGAAATTATCCTGAATAAGTTCGAATCTTTTATCACATTGTAAGCGGTAAGGCTTCAAAGGTCTATTGATACTTAATCCTCCTCCCCCCATATTTTACTACAAACCTTTGAGAATAGTAGGCACGAGGAAATACAGTATTTATTACTATTATAACAGATTATTGATAATTCTGACGGTAAATTTCAGTGACCATTATAATTTGGGTCTGCTACAAAAGATTAAATTTGTCGCAGTAAATTTGAGAAGTATTGTAATTATAACGATGAAAACTTGCAAAATAGTTGACGGATCTAATTACATATTTATACAAGATAACAATTTATTACAAATGTTAGTAAATGTAACTTTGAAAGATTGGACGTGTAAATTATCATCATTTGACCCCGGGCCCCTTATAGATCGATGTTTTAACAACTAAAACATTACAAGCCTATTGGTTAGAAAGGATATGTGATATGAGTTAATTATGTATACTTTATTAACTTTAAAAATACACTATTTAATTTCTTACGTCGTTTTATGATTACATTAATAACTTTGCTGCGGATATAAAATAACTTTAATTAAAATTCCATTAGCAAAGCAGAATCTCATATCGCAAACTGAGACGAGCCAGTTATTTTAGAAATTCTTTGGTAGGTAGTTATCGGAAACGTTGTCCGCGTGGAGAGGAATGCCTTAATGAAATTTATTGGTTAGCGATTTTGGAAGCCAAATAAAAATATTCAGATATTCTTGACGCTAATGAGAATCTATTGCCGGTGTTCTCGAAATAAATAATCGAGCGATCCGCGACAGCAAATCTTTTTGCTACCGTGCGAAGGAAGCTGTGAGTCAGAGATCAGGAACCGTCTCAATCGACTTTATTATAATTGGGAATGAATTTGATTAGCTTGTTATGAATCTTTTATGTTCGAAATTCGTTCTCCATTTGTGGATTCTCAATTGTAACCACAATACATTAGTGGATTCCGCTTCGGCTGTAACACATGTAGTTTTAAGAAATATATCGTTATTCAATGCTGCATCTCGACACCAAATACGGTGAACTGTATGACGAACTCGCTACTTGCTCCAAAATTAACAAAGGAAATTGATCCCCAAGTTGAGACAGCACCAAAATTGATCTGAAGGTGGTCTGTACTCATTTCTTGCGGCTATAAATTTGACGTATTAAAAATATGAACATGGTCGTCACATGCCGACGTGATCAATTAATTACGAGTACGCTCGTTGCCTTGCCAGTCTGATGAGTGTAATTAAAAATTTTCGCGTCGTATTTCGGCCATGAGGCATCCCCGTATTAAGAGCAATTGCACTGATGAGCACAATTGGATACAGTTGATTAGTTAACTCTCAAATGGGACATGTCATAAGTCTCGCCACTATCCGTTGAAGTATTTATGTCATTCTGTGGGAATGTAATCCCTTCCTCTTGTTTACGTTTTAATTATATATGAAATTGCTTGGCACGTTTTCGTTCCGTAAAATATTGTCACATTTGTGAATGAGGTCGTAGTATCTTTATTACCCATCTGAGCGTACAATGACAATATGAATTTAATGATGATGAATTAATGTTTTAAGGTTTTAAACAAAAGGTAAGTCGTTTACAGCTTAATTTGGACAATTGCACAACATATTTTATTGAACACTTCCGTATATGCAATTTTCCCTTTGAACACGTAAGTAATTAATTTTGAAACAGAAACTTAAATTTTTAAATACGTTTTAATATCAAATTTTTAAATAAATTGCTTTTTTGTGTTTCAGATAGTAAGTATTAAGTATCGGCAATTTCATAAGAAAGGACCTAAAATTTTATATTTTTAGAATATTTTTTGAAAATAAATATTAGAAGTAATTATCAGAAGAATTCAAGAGCATCAATTTCCTGAAATAATACCTATCGTGTAGCCCTTTTGACTCGCGGCGAATTTGATTGATTACATTGAAAATGGGAGTTTATCTCTCTGTAGCAACTGGAGTGAAAATATCTGCCTTCGCAACGGTTTTTGTAGTCCGTTTATTAAAGTCTATACATAGATTTTCGTAATAAAATATCTTGTGCTCTCAAGTTTGGTAAAAATATAATCCAATTTATAGTGTTTATTTTTATTGTACCTATGAAATATAATTATGTAAATAAACCTTAGGGATGAATTCGAAGTTATGTCGGAGGCAAAATTGTTTAAAGGGATATTCTAAATACTCGACTATATTTTACTTCGCTGTATATTCTATTAATATATATTAAGATACCTTTGTATTTTATTATTAAATACTATATTTAATGTCGAAGCAACAAACTTGTATGGAAATCTTAATTTTGTAATGTCTTCTATAATAAGACTGAGATATTAATCTCAACGTAACTTAACATTTCTGCTACTCGTATAAATAAAGCCGGTTCTATAGATATTGCAATGCTTAGAGAAGTGCTTTTTAGACTGAGAAACAATTTTATTGTATGCAAGAAATTAAATTTGGTTTTTAGTATAAAATCACAATACATATAACTGGTAACTTCCCTCGCTTCGGGAAAGATATGCCTTTTAGCCAAATAATTGAAAAAGCTTTTGAGACAATCATTTACATGACCATATCTTTGAAGTAGTGAATCTTTTTAATAGATTTAATTTAATTAATAAAGGTTAGAGCATTAGAGAAAAACAACTTAAGATACAATTTTTGTAAATATATATACCGCCCAATGTTTCAATCGGGCTTAATTACTTCTGTCTATAATATACTACTAAGATCCACAGCTTATCGTACTCTGAAGCATTTTCTTGTTTCACTCTTAAAAATACGATGTGGCATCAGGTTATGAATCGTTTTTTGTATCCATTATTCATATAAATAGTAAAAAGCAACATCCTTCTCACCATTCATATATTCGGCATTAGTAACATCTGATTTTTATAAGGTCTATGGTAAGTTCCGTTTATCTGACAAGTCATCAGTGGGCCTGGCTTTGGCCAGATCGCTAAATATGGTATTTATTGCTTCTGGGTTTTCAGACGCATGCAAACATTTTAATTATATAAAACGATAACATTTTTCATATAACATTACAAATAAAAGAAGAACAAAAAGTTCCTTCTTGTCCAGGAAACTGCTCAAGCCCTCAAGCTATAGCTTTTCAAAGAATTGTTGTATGTCTCCTATAAAAAAATAATTTTCTGAATAAATAATAAAAATACCCACGCACCGGCACATAAGAGTAACATGTGACTAAATGCGCTAACTAGGTGTTATACAACAAAGACCTTGGAAGGTTTTTTCTTATATTTTCAGAAGTCGTTTGCCGAACCAAAGTGGGAATTTCACTATGAAGCACTAGTAAAGCCGCTCAAAAAAAGGACATGCAATTGAATTTTAAAATTAAAAGTTATAAAGCTAAAAATCTGTGTCAATTGTACCTTCTATTACATTTCGTGACTTTCCTTTGTGCACACCACTGTGTGCATCTTCCATTTTAAAATAAGCTAACTAGGAGAGAGTTCTTTTTTCTTTCTCTCTTCTTTATTTAATCTTTCTTTGCTAGCAATGCCGTGAAGGCTTTGATGTTGCTGTTGCCCATGGGCGATGGCGACTTTTTATCACCACTCGTACTAATTTGTCTACTAGTTACATAAAAAAGCTAAGCTGTCTCTAACTTCTAAGATGTGTGTTCCTGATGTCTATTGGCGATGGTGACCATTTATCATGTGCCTCGTGTACTCGTTTTTCGACTAGTTACATAAAAAGACTAAGCTGTCTCTGAGGTTAGAGGTATAACAAATTAAACATCATGCCGGAACCATTCAACAAGGCAACGAAAAAATCTAAGCCGGCAGGTGGCGCAATACATTAGGACAAAACATCTGTTTAATACAGAGATCCTTTTTAGATTCTTAGATTTTTTTTTATTTTAAATGAATCGGTTCTCTTTAATAGCTAAGACGTAACGGATAACGACACACGTGTTTGGTAATGATTTAAGCGTCTGTGTTTCAAGTGATCCGTTTAAATCCTGTATATATCTTTACCTTGTACGAGTAGCTTATGTTTACTGCTTACCTTCGAAACTTACGATGTATCTTAAATGCAAACGTGAACTTTTGCACCGATACTTGCTTTTATACCGACAGTAGCTTTTATCCGCAGCTTCGCGTTGAAGCTCTTAAATAAATATCAAAGTCATACATTTTTTTTCATAAAAAGTATTCTATGTCCTTTTTAATACCTCTCAGAATAAGTATACACAGTTTCATGGTAATCGGTTGGGTAGTTTCTACATGACAGCGTGACAAACAAAGTTACATTTACATTTATAATAAGGATTTATATCAGACGTATCCTAACGACTGTTATCTCACTATCACGAAATTTTGACATAACGATGTAGGTGATGAACTGTTGACTCCGCTCGAAGTGACTACGGGCGAAAGTGACCACTATCAGTCGACTCGTTACGTCTATTTACATAAAAAGTTGCACAACACAGTCCATCATTTATGAATGATTATAATCCGTTGGGTTATAACCGCTTGAAATGTATATTGGCTAACTTAGATCAAAAGATCTCATAATTTAGGCTTTATGTTCACACTTAATTTCCTCTGTGCCCTAATCCTTTACGAGGGTTATACATTAAATGGGTGTCATTTCGTTACCATAACTATTTGGATGTAAATTTTGATATCGGATCTCATCAAGGTATGTGTATCCGATATTTAATATCGATTTACGACCGATAAACATTTAGAAATGACGGTTCATGACAGCTCTTATAGATACGTTCGGTCCGTATTAGTCTCTTGTTGTATCTATAGCAGTAATATGCGAGCGAGTGTTAAATAAAAATTTAATTGCGAACGAACGTTAAGAGTAATATTAGTGTATTTGTAAGTGTCACATTATATAGCATTGGTTTATTTAAAAAATGTTTAGAATATTGTACGTTGTTTCTCTTTGTATTAAAATATGGATTTCTGTTAAATAATATAGATCAATTTCCATTTTGACATTTTAATTGTAACGTTTGTAATTTTGTTATTATTAAAAAAATGCCTATTGTAATAACACTTTTGTTACTTGCTTTGTTATTTCTTCTCTTTTTTGTTTTGATCGACCGGCGACGAATTAGTGATGCCTTTGATATTGCTTATGTATTTGGACGATGGTGACCAACTATCAGGTGGCTCATGTAGTCGATCGTCGACTTGTTACATGAAAAAGCAACGAAAATAGCTGAACTTCCCATAGCCGTATTGAAAAGGCTACGCGATTTTTTAGATCATGGGTATTAAAACTGTGTAAAAGTTTTTTGTGTAAGGTGTATTATGAAATTGTGCAATTTTATTGGTAACTTACACGGACTTTCATGACTAAATCATATATTTACGAAACTCTAATTATAAACCAGATTCCTTACAAAACACGATTGCTATATTCTTACAAAAGGTAAATGATTCCGTTCAATAAATAGTATGTATAAAATTTGTTCTATTGTAGTAGAGAAATAACTTTTTTAAGATGTTGACACATACTAGTCTATATATATTTAGAATTTACCAACAGGTAACTTTTTGTAACATTTCTTATTCGAGGGAGCGTAATAATATGTACTTCGATGATTTTAAGTATTTCTTTGCTAATGAAATGTTTGATATCCCTGACACTATCGCTCCGAGTACGACCGTGGTCTAAGATGTGATCTCACTCGGTTTTGGTGAATCGTCGTTTCTATCATTAAAGGGTTTACACCTTTTATAAGATGTGGGTGTTGACGTCATCGGGTTTTTATTAACGACTGGTTAGGCGTCGTACGCAATGGACATGTGAAGATAGCGGAGAGGTTATTATATTCTAAGGAAGCAGTGACCTCTAGCGGGTTGAACGTAACCCTCTTACTTTGTAACCCTGCTTCGGTGATAAGATCGTGCACCTATAACCGCAATATCTGAAATTTAATCTATTCCTTGTTATGTCAATATTTGTAAACGGCTAACTTTTAATATATAGATTACAGAAAATTTTAATTGAGACATTTTGAAAACTGTAAAATATGCACGTTCGCTACTTGAAATAGCGAACTGTTACTGTTAGTTGCCTTTTAAGTTAGTGCTTCACCATCTAAGGCTCCGTCTCTGCTTTCTATCATTTATGATAGTAGTAAAGCATTAAGTTATATAGTGTAAAAAAAGGTAAGAAGACAAAACCCAAGAGACTAGGAAGTAGTTATGGGTTCGATAATATCGTGTGGAAATATGTAGTTATTATGATTAGAAGTGGTAAACATTCAACTTTAGTACTACTCGTAAATATATTGCATATTTACATAAAGTGTACAATATTGTTAATATATCTTATTACTTATCTATGTATAAAAATCAATGTTTGTTTGTTTATTTGTCCTTTGAAATAGTAGGAGATGATGCACTGATACCCTTAGTAACTTTGTTCAGAATTCTGTGAAAAAGGTTTTGATATATAAGCTGACTCTTCTCTGAATTTGAGTTTTTTAATATGCGTATTTCAAGTATTAAATAAAAGCGTGCACATTATAATTTCATCGGTTTATAATTACCATAAACATAAGTTATTATTGGTTAATTTTAAATATTTTTTTTGTTTTTAATAATAAAAAAATAATAAGTAAAACTTTTAGTTTGTAATTCATATGTTTCGTTAAAATTTCGTTATCTGAACTTTTAAACCAATGGATAATACACTTTAATCATGAGAATCTATTTCAATATTGAGAATACGCCCTTATTTAAAAACAAATATCGATTAAGAATATTTATTCATATAAACAGCGTGAAGATCGTTTACACTCGCCCAAAGGAAGCAGCCGATGAGGAGGCAATTAAGTTTATATTTGTTCGTCATCCAACTATGTATGTATGTATACTACTTGAAATTCATTTTATCCGCTGCGGGTTAATGACAAAAACCAGAATTAATGCCTAGCATTCGAATTGGCCTCATTCAATTTTAATATGCAAATATTTTTGTATTTAATAATAAACTAATGAATTTTTACTACACCTAAAAGATATAACGACTTTCTTAAGTAATTTCGTCGTTTATAATCATAGCATTAAACTGCTAAAAATTAAATTAAGCTAATATGTGGATTTCTGTTTAGCTTATGGTAATTTTCACCTTCTGAGATTATTATTATAAATCATATTATATGTCAATTCATTCACATACATATATTGAAGAACATTCGTCAATGCCCATGTCTGATAGGTGTATATCACACGTACCACAGCCACACAGAAGCAACACGTCAAAAATACGGAACACAATAAAATGTGGTACAACGACATTCGCAAGTAATTATGTGTTCTCATTGAACAAACAAAAAACCAACTTCAAATAAATATGTTGAAATATACATTATAGGTATTCTAATTTCCGAAGTGTTACGCAAACATAAACGTATTATTAGGGATAACTCAAAAAGTACTCATGAGATATCATTTAAATTTAAATGTAACTAACAGTACCAGCTTTCAAATATAAAAAAAATCATCAAAACCGGTAAACCCAGTAAAAAGTCATTAAGTGATTCGTAAAAAAATACAGTCGTACTGAAAATCTGCTCCTTTTTTTAAGTCACTCAAAAATTTGTATTGCTTAAATTCACTCGGACGACACTGCAACTATTTAATGACAATTTGTTTGACATAGTTGACGAACAGCGTGGTTGGTGGACTGCCTGTGAAGCGACCGGTCCGGAGTATTGTCCTTATCGGGGCCAGCTATTTGTATGAGAGAATGTTTGTTCTATTTTTTTTTTATACATTATAAGTTAATGCTTGACTACAATCCCACCTGATGGTAAGCGGTGATGTAGTCTTGGGTGGTAAAGTTGTTCAGATCGTGGGTGTTGATGATGTGTTATTTGTGTCATTCATGCCATCTATGACACCGAGAAATTTAGTGAGAAGATATGCGAATACATATAAAAGTTTAACTTTATATAAATAATTCTTATATTCATGTGTGTGTCACTAAACACCTAAACGAACAGATTGATGAAGATAAAGTTTTTGGGTGTTAAAGAGGATTCGATGGTTAAGTCACGATTCCATCCGAATATATGTTTTTTTTGTTCTAAGGTACCATTTTCCGAATCCGCTAGATAATTTATAAGTTCTTATCATTGTCTATCAATGTCGTAAAAACCCTTCCCGTAACATTAGGGTTAATAAATAACGGTAAAATGGTAAATGTTAGAAGTGGTATTTTCATCATTCCTTACTGGACATAGCGGTCGATGTCCGATAACAACTGGCAGCTGCCTGGACTTGTTCGTGGTACGCTTATCACTGAGCGATCGAGTCTTACGCGGAAACATGCGGAAATGAGCACTTGTTATCACTAAAGCGGGAATATTGATTGTTGCCGCTTTAATCTTATTGTGTAGATTGTAACGGTAATACTGACGTTACTAGCGAATTCGAAATAATATTAAACGATTGACTACTTAGAACTGTGGAAGCAGTGCTTGTTTTTAAAATTAATTTGTTAAATTATCATGTCCAATATTGACTTGACAAATATTTTTAACTGTTTTCATGGATATCATGTCGAACATTAAGCTAGATATTGGCTAAATTTCTCGCGTTCTAGTAGTAAAATATTTATACGGACCTGTTTATATTTATTCGGTATTGTTTCTTTTCGAGCTTTAACATGATCGATATCAATCTATAATAATGACCTCGCTCTTGTGCGAGTTGTATACGGGCTTTGTTATTGTAAGACGCTGTTCATCTAGGATGTCAGGCCTATTATGTAAGTCAATTCACGTCAAAAATACCTCGTACTTTAATTGGTTCAACGTCGTGTGTATAATGAGTAAATGTGGTCTTTTGACAAAGTGTAGAGATTCAACACTCGACAAGTGTGAACGAGGTGTGGCGTTCCGAACATTTTGTATCACTGACAACTCATGTGCAGACGTATTACTTAAACGCATAGTAAATGTATACATGGTAGGGTACTTTTATACACCTGGCTAGCGTCCACCCTCATGTGAAAGTCAACCGTGAAGAGTTTTTACATATTTCGCTTGTAATAACTCTAGAGTCAGCAACACTGACTAGCTAGCTAGTTGTTTAGCTGAACAATGACCGCGTTGACCGCTTAACATCCTGCGGCCTGCTTGCTTTGTAAAGACATAAAAAAACATAAAAACGAACAAGTCTTCAATATTATCTCTTGTTATCATCGACTTTGGATAAAATCATTGGTTAGGCTAGAGTACAATCGCTTTGAACGCGGAAACATGCGGAAACGTACGCTTGTTATTGCCTTGACAAGCGGCCGCGAATATTGATTGTGAACGTTTTACATGCATAATTAAGTGGGAATTCAATATAGGTTTCCTTTTTCTTAACTTAGTTCCGCATGGGATATAAGGAAATAATTCCAGCTTTGGATTCCATAGATTGTTACGCAGTTAAGAAACTGTGGCTTTGAGTGTACATTGGTATACAAATTATAAGTATGGTCGCTTCGACTTATGAAGCTTATTGCCAATCAGATAGACTTAGTTTCTCTGTCCGTCTCTGGACAGCTGATATCGGTCATCGACCCGCTTACGAATGAGCGCTAAGATTGTTACTAAGATCTGTCTCAGAAACGTGATTGTGGTTGCGTTGGCTAATGTTATTTTACATTACAACGCAACTAGATTTTGCAACTTGATGCCAGAGCCAGATGTAAGGTAAGGCGGGGTTGTTACAAATTATATGAAACTGCGTCTTGCTGTGAACGCGCAGGTCGTATAATAGCGGTTAGATGTTAATCAATTTGATTGTTACCATTCGACCGTCGACCACTCGAAAGCTCTTATATTCGTATCCAATGATATTTGAATTGAAATGGTTACATCGAAACTATAAAAATATTTTATCAAAAAAAAATAATGATTGCATTTAATTTTAAAAGTTTTTGACGGATTCACACCAATGTTATATTTATTGCCAAATCATCTGATTGTTTTCGGGATTGAAACAATAGGTATACCTATATATATGTATTTAACAAATAACATGCATTTATTACAACTTTAGACTAAAATTAAAAAAAAGAGTGAATACACTAGGTTACTTCATTGTTATTATCATAAGCATTTAAAATTATAAATACTGGGGGAAATACTGGGGGAAGGTTTCCATTAAATTCCGTTAATCAAAAGCTGTAAAACTAACAGAAACATTTCTAATTAAATAGGGACCCATTACGAAATATCTATAATGATGTAGACATATTTCTTTATTAAATAATGATCATTATGTTATGGGAGAGTAGTAATATATTTTTTTATAACGCCACACACTCACAGCCACACTAGGATACGCTGTGTCGTGGTTGCCATGGACAACACAAAAAGACAATTACAAACACACCCAGACCGAGAGCAGAAATTTAAACTCATCGTTTAAATTTCGGCCTCGCTGGGAATCGAATCCAGGACCCTTCGAACGGCTGTCCGGCGTGGTGACTATTACGCCACGCAGGTCGTTATTTCAAAAAGTAAAAAGAATATGTTTTTTCAAAACAGATTAATTTTATATCAATATTGAGTAAAATAAAAGAAAAGGATTAAATTTCTTTCTTCTCTATTTTCTTACCCGACAGTGTTCTCGTTTCTTTTCACATAACAAAACAGAATGAAAGGAACTTAAGGGATTACTTTAAGACCTTCACCGTACCTTACTTTCTGTGTAGGCTATGAACTCTTTTTAAATTCACTCCGTGTATGGTAAAAACAACATATGCGATGACACCAATAATATTTGACATGTACTAAACATCTGCAGTCCTCATTTTCCAAGGACGTCCATGTTTAGTAGCGGCTTATGCATATCTAACACTCGCCATACATCACATACTTAATATCTGCGTCTTATTTAGTCCAGTCACAGACTATTTTTACCGAGATAAACTGCCGAGATTGACAACACATGTGTTTATTTGTGCCAATTGCCCGCTTTGGGCTGACTTCCTCGGAATACTTGCAACTGCTGGCAGTTGTAATAAAACGTTCCTGCTAATTTGTTTTAGAGCTGGTTAATTGTGTGTCTCTTTCAAAAGATACTCACGTTCGTTCACTAGCGTTCTAAAAGACTAGCCTTTTAGCTTCAATTTAAAGTCTATCAAGCCTATAATAAAGTTTATAAAAGACTTGAAAGACTTAGTCATTTTAAAATTTTCAATATTCAGGTTTCATAGAGGCCAAGGTCTAAGTTTTTGTTGTAAATAGCCAAATTAGCAGACTAACCACATGATGGCAAATTATCATCGCCGCCCATGAACACTAACAATACAAAATGATTCATTAATGCGTTATTGAGCAAGACAAAAGATAAGAGAGGAAATTAGAAAAAGAAGACGAAAGGCTCTCAATCCCCAGCGGAAAAATATCGAGTCTTTTGGCGGCTGACTCAAGCAAGATGTCAAGCAAGGCTTCACGAAATGACAAATGATACAATACTCAAACACTAAGAAAATTTCTTTCTTTAAATTAAAATATACAATAAAGACTTGGCTTGAAAAATTTCACCTCTTGAAAGAGTTAAAAATCAATGTTAATAATAATATTAATGACTCAATACTAATACTGATAATATAATCTTCGCGCAAAACCTTGTCACCAAGCGGGCCGGTTTCTGTCACGTCTCACTACACTGATCTACTGGCATGGGATTAGGATCTGTATTTTAGGCCGTTTCAATACGGCTAACTTCACATATCCTGTAATCTATATCAAATATAGCTTTATATTTAACTTAAATGTATTTCTTGACTATAAGTCTGGGGACATTAATAATGGATTTAAGACACTATTGTCTATTGGAGCTATCTCCAGGTCAAAACTGAAGGTTGCTTGAAGATTAACCAACTCAGAGGTGGATTGAAAAGTGCAATGAAGGGACTGTCTTTGGACGTTAGTTATGGGCTGTAGCACTGAGCAGAAGCTTCCTAAAATATCAGCGAATATTGTAGGAACTCAAAAAGAATAGGATCTTAAGTAATTACACGATTATTTTAGAAACAGAGCATTCACTTTTATTATCGTCATCAAACAGACTTTTAAGTTTAAGTGCTTGGAAACTCGTTAGTACTTCTGTTACAAATGGATACCGCTCTAGAGACTTAAAAGAAGTGAGTTGGGAAAAATAGATAAAATAATTTCTTTTGGTCATTAGCTGCGGTTGAATTTATTTGATGTCACTTTAAAATTATGTCCAAAGGATATACAAGTCCGATGAGAATATGGCGGCGGACGGAAAGCGTGTTTTAATTTGAAATGGCGTGAGAGCGGAAATATTTTACTAGCTTTTATGCGAATTAGCTTCCAATCCGGATTATTATGAATTGTTTAATTGTAACGAAATTCTCTAAATTACTTCTTTTTTATCTTTGATTAGTGATGAACACATAATTTCAATCACTTATGTGTTACAATTAGTTCTGTGGATCAAGTGATTAGCTATAGATATTCATAGGTATTCTGGTAAAGATTAAAGAGTAAGTTTAATATGGTTGAAAATACAAAAGAATCGTTTGATTAATTTCATGTAATGCTTAGGCAAAAATGCAGATTAACAAACTTATTATTTAGCTAACATTTAAAATCAAGAAATCGGAACACAACCTAAAGAGTAAAGATTAAGTAAATCTTATATTTTCGTATTGTTAAAGTTACATTAAATTTTGCAGGTAACAGGGAGCCTGAATTGTAGTATAATATAAATTAACACGTGTTGTTTGCATCTTCAGCTGGGGATCTGTTCTAGGATTTATCGTCACGATAGGATCGCGAAGACGGCACTTAGTCCGTTTATCGTCGCTATTTATCGCTACTAGTTCGCGCTTCGCAAACAAGCTACATAAAACACGTGTCGGAAACGAAATCTTAAGAACTTACATTATGTTGATACTCATCTCACCTGAAACAATGTTTTATAAGCGCCCACTTAGTTTTCGAAGAAATGTGTACGAAGGTTTTTGGTACTTCAAGTTTATAGTCTTTAAAATTGCTAGATTGACGGCGCAGCTGCTTGATAAAGATAAATTAACCAGTACATTATGCATAATATTTTATACTCTTTTAAATTCAAAGTTGTTCCTTATCGTTGACATAATCGCAGCCACCGTACCACTACATTACTGCTATGAGATTTTAAAATGATGATTTGGAATTCATTTCTTTAAGAATTTGTTTCTGTAACGTGTTAAATGGTGCTTAAGATCGTGAATTAAACTTGACGTATAGTTGACAGACTGTCATTGGTGCATGTGAAGTGTCAGCTGTCAGTTTCTCAACGTCATTGCCGTCTCATTGCCCATTGGGTTAACATTTATATTTAAAACACCAGCCCATGTACTCTCAAATATTTCATAACTGATCGATGGCTATGTATGGAAGAAATTTGATAAAATATGAATAAATACCCGATGAATGCAATTAATTATTATTTTTAAACGTATGTCTGTTTTTTGCCCTTTATCGAAACATATTATGGGTATAAAACTCAGCTTACACTTTCAATATAAGAAGATTCGAATATAGGTCGTAGAACGTGTAACGTGTAACGTCTTGGCTGACATCGCATTGGTGATGTCTTTTCTGTTGCTGGTTTCGCTGACTTCTTACCATTGAGTGGCTCGTCTGCTAGTTTGTCGACTATTTACCTAAAAAAGCTATTAAATTAACTTTAGGCATTATCATGAGTCTTTTTATACATTACTAGCAGACTCGGTCACGCGTTGCTGTAACTAAGGTTTACATACTCAATTTAGCCGATTAATTACCTTACACCGCCATGTGTTAGAATCATATGGAACTAATCCTTTGTAAGACATTAAACAAATAATTTGCAATAAAATAATATTGCGACTATAAATTGAGATGTAAGCTATGCTATCTTTCAAGTTGGATTAAACTGTACACTGTGCAAAATTTGATTTAAATCGGTTAAATAGGTAGTTTAGAAGTCTATCGCGGACAAACACCGTGACACGTAATTTATATTAAGACTATTTCTAATTAATAACGGTAAACGCTCATAGCCCCACTATGATAGCTGTGTCGTGGGTGCTACGGACTACACAGAAAGACAATTACGCACACTCAGACCGAGAACAGAAATTCAAATATATCATTAAAATTTGTTAAATATATAATACTAATGTCCAATAACCGTTTGATAAATTGTGAGGTTATGATATATTGCCAGTTTATTTGCTACAATACCTTTCAACTTGCATTTGAAGTTTGAACAGTGCTATATAATAAGTAGCTAGATCGACAGAGCGACGTGTTATTATTGCAAAGTTATTGCCGTAGATCCATCCATTAATGGATTGCACTAATGTAAATGGTACTTCACACGGTGTGGTCTGTAGTTTAATGTCGTATCGTTTAACGATTTTATTTAGATTGGTGAAATGGAGAAGGGCCGCGATATTTTGTAACATCATAGTATGATATGAAATTGATTTTCATTAACAGCTCTCATTCAACTATGTAGATTATCAAAATATTATCGATTACACAGTTTACAAAGAAATATAATTTTTCTTTTATTGATCCAAATGAATGTAAACTTCGTTTGAAATTAAGTATAATAAGCCAGCCTGTGTGTATTAATTTTCAACAGGAGTTATAATATGTATTGGCTATATTTTTTTAAATTTAGTAAATAGGAGTACTAAAGTTTCGCGACAAGATTTTATATCATATAAATTGTGTAATGATACGAAAAGTTATGAGTAAGTAATATTGATACTAAAAGTTTTAAAAAATAGTTTATTTTATCATGTTGAAGGCATATACATAAATAAAAGCTTGTTTTTAAAAAGTTTTTTACTTTTTATTTATTTTTTACTGTAACATCATGTGGGTATCACATTAATTTTCATTAAAAACTCTCACATAGATTATTAAAATATTATCAATTACACAATTTAGCTATAATATAACCTTTATTTATTGATCAAAAATCATTATTAATTTATTAAAGTTTGTTGATACAAATTCATGTAAACTTCGTATGAAATTAAGTATATTAACCAGCTTGTGTGTATTAATTTTCAACTTTTTCCATCTACCACGTTCGGAAGGTGTATACTGCGTCTGAACGGGACTGAGACAAATCCCTCCCGAGGGACCAAACCGACTTCCGGCCGACACAAAACTTGTTTCCTATTACACACTCCACCCACAACTCCGTTAACTCCGGAGTTTATTTGCTTTATTCCTGCGTTACAGATTAAAGAGTAATTAGATTTCTTCTCACGTTCAACGTGTCGACGGAAATTAAATGTTTTGTTATTTTGCGTTTGTTGTTTGCTTCTTTGGACTTTCGATGCTTTATACGTAGATCATTGAGCGGGGCTGCCATCTAGTGAATAAAGCTTACAATCAAAGCTCATGAACAACAATAATCAGATGTAACACCCACTGCCAGGCGCAGAGGAAGCAACAGACCTGCTTTTTAACTGACTTCTGACGCTACACAGGTTAAAACCATTCCACCTTTCATTTCAGAAGGAAGGTACAAGTCAGTTTTGTAATCCTATCCAGATCACAGTCCAATACACATTATTATACAATGGTTATATTGTCTATTAAGCGAATGTTAGTGGAGTAATATTAAATATGTTATTTCTTCTTTATTATCAATATTTATATGTAAACAATGAGATTGGAATTTAAGATCTTGTATTTATTAATACGACACCAAGATTCAAGTTCTATTAAAATAACGCCACATACTTACAGCCCCATAAAAGGATACCCCGTGTCGTGGGTACCATGGACAACACAGAAATACTAGGACATTCATACCCAGACCAAGAACAGAAATTTAAACTCATCATACAAATTCTATCCCGCTGGGAATCGAACCCAGGACCCTTCAAACGGCAATCCGGAGTGGTGATCATTACGCCAAGCGGGTTGTCAATTCAAATTTCTGCCTCGCTGGGAATCGAACCAGTTATATTTATCAATTGTTACTTACTTAATTCCCCTACTCTAACAAAGTCATATCAATCTTTTTATTGCAATGAATATGAAAATTAGAGAATAAGGAAGCTCAAAAAGAGAGAATAAAAAGATATTTCATCGTTAATATCACCAGGCCACTCGAGTTTGAATGACAATGTATTCAAATTCCAGTAAAGTTGTGACAAAGTGGAATAACGTAGCGAGCCGCGGGTCTCGGGCCCTAATGGGATCACGGAGAGGTTCAAGTAATTATATTTCCCCAATTCCAGTTCCGAATCTAAAAGTTCTCATCGCATTGACACGCCCATTTATTAGACCGTGAAATTTTCAACTTTGCAGCTGTAATTTATCTAATGCCAATTTTATCAAAATGGCCGCACTATTATCTAATTATGTCAATATTTTATTAACCAATTTTAGAAAGAAGGAGGTTTTTAATTCGATTGTTATTTTATGTATGTTATTTAACAACTTTTTAATGGATGTATCGATAATGAGGATTATTTTTATATCCGAAAGCTGGTGCATGTCATGTGGTTCCAGTTAAATTTGAGCGACATCTGACGAGCTGTTTTGGACCTATCCCTAATAAAGCGCATTTACTTGATACGTGTAATACGAGGTTAAATTGTAGTGGGTTTATTTTGTTCATTTGCAAAGTTATTATTTTTATAGGTTCCATTAACATAAACAATTTCTTTAAAAACTTCCTTGTTACGCCTAATATCACTAAAACTTGGTAAAGGATAACTAAGTTATTTTGATTCTTAATCATGATTTTTACATAGCTTGAAAACATAAAAAACAGATAAAAAGCTGATAAGTAACAGTAATCTACTGCGTAAAACATACATTTGCAATTATTGCAATTATTATTGCATTTGCAAGATATGCATTTGCATGTATATCTTTTTACACTTTCTTTAAAGTTACCTGACCTTGCATAAATTTACCTACATAAAGAAAAGGTTTATATTTATATTTAGTAAGAATATTCTAAGCATCTGCCATAACGCGGAGTAGAATAAAATTTCCATTAAAGTCACATTATTTTCATAGACAATTCAAATGACGATCACATGTAACCATCATTTCATCGATAACCCCATGTAACCCGCAGATAAATTAATAATACCACATAAATCCCATCGCTAATAACATTCATCATCTAGATTTAATCTGCATAGTATACTGCCATACCAAATGACCATCTATCAAGCTTACTATCTTGAGTAATTAGTGTTCATACACATGACTGTGTTCGCTAATAGAACGATTAATAGATGTAAGGGAATGGAATCTATCAGAACTAATGATAATAATTAACCGAACTCTAGTAATAAATTCGTTACAATTGATACGTGGGAAAGATGGGATGACTGTTATTGACAGCTTTGATTTACTCCTGTTGATCACGTACAGCGTTTAATTTGTACGATTTATCATAAATATGGAATGTATGGACTGTAATGCAGATATTAATTGACTTTCGTAGTGGTTCAAAGTAATGAGTTGTAATATGTTTTTAATTGATGCGACACACAGAGTAATTAAAGCGTTCTTTATTTAAAAAAACAGACTAGTTTCTGCGTTTACGTAGTTTTTTTATGTAAAATAATTTTAATCCTTGACAGAATTCTGTACTGATAGTTCTGTTGCAATAAAAAGCCGAATTAGTAGCTTCCGGAGTTAGTATTGAAGTAAAATTTCTTGCAAAATATATATTTACCAACAATATTGCCTTTTCTGCATGCTATCCTGCATTACAGTTTTCAATTATCTATATCTATACTAATATATAAAGCTGAAGAGTTTGTTTGTTTGTTTGATTGTTTGAACGGGCTAATCTCAGGA
>DWJN01000569.1:0-22899 GCA_018248895.1 Carystus phorcus
AATTTCCTAGTAACCTTGGAACATTTGTCCCGTTTTTGTAACATTTCTCATCAATGCTCATCTCCTATTGGTCGTATCATTATGTTGTATACAATATTCCCTTCCTCGGTAACTGTACTATCCAACACAAAAAGATGTTTTCAATTCGAACCAGCAGTTCCCGAGATTTGTGCGTTCAAACAAACAAACTCTTCAGCTTTATATTATTAGTGTAGAAAATACTCAAGAAGTATGAAAAACCAGTTTGTATTAAGCTTAACAAAACATTTAAAATATAACTCATCGTTTAAATTTATCCCCACTGCGAATCAAACTCAGGACCATTTGATTAGCTTATCTTTCCAATAGTGCCATACGTCGACAATATGTTACAACAACAAGTTAAGTACTCGACGTCATTAATATCAGGGAACCTATCTCTTGCGAGGTTAATTTGTTCTTGATATTTTTACAAATTTGTAAAATAATTCCACTTAGATATTCTTCTAGACAAAATTCAAACCATTCTCACATAACATGAGGAACCTTGCAAATATTCTATTTTAATGAAAATCAACTATTTAAAACAAAGCAGCGAAGTAGGACAAACAGATCCACAAACAATACTTAATAATAATTACGTGGATCACGTGTTATCAACGGTATATGCAGAAATTCGCTTATCAACGATAACATTCGCTCAAGAATTTAACCGTAAAAATACTTTTACCTCACACATACTTCTCGTAAATACTGATACTATAAAAATGGTCGGCCAGTACACATTGTCAATTACTTCGGCAACATGAAGGTTCTCCTACTACTGTTTATAGCTCTCGCTTCGGCTAACCGACCCGATTACTACTCTATCGAAAAGGCTAGCTCGTACTTCGAAGACTTCACGGCTACCTTCGATAAACGCTACGCTGACAAAGCCGAAGAAGCAAAGAGATTTGAGATCTTCAAAAGTAATTTAGAACTGATTAATCAGAAGAATTCACAAAGTCACAGTGTTGTATATGGTGAGTTATCTAGCATTAAATTTATATTAGTCTAAAAACTAGGTTTCTTCATATTACAATTTTGCTATAAATACAATAGATTATTGATTAGAATTCTTGATTAATGAATACGGTAGAAAACAGCGCCACAAATTAAATTTGAAAAAAAATAGGAGAAGAAAACTATTATTCCTATCCCTCTGATGGGTTGCCTGGAAGAAATCATCCATCCATCTATCCCTCTATCTAGCTTTTAACCACACTTACATATTTACTATACTGTTTTATTGTTTTTAGATAGTGTTTGTAAAAAAAAATCGTTCTTTGAATTATCATAGTATTAGTAATTTCATTTCTGGCTTGGGGTTAATGTTATTTTTAATATATTGTTTAAATGTTTGAACAAGATTGTAATATAACGTAAGATTTTAAGGAAGTTCGGCACGCACCACTCGTGCGCTCCGCCCCACACCGTAGGCCACACTGAAAACCGGCGGGTGTCGCCGAGTGTGACCTTTTTCACGAATTTAATTGTGAAATAAATGCTTTTTATTTTATTTATTTCATTAAGATTTAAGCCCGAGGCTGGAAGTATTACCTAGAAAAATGGACTTCTCCCTATTATCGGAATTATATTCCCTATTATTGGAATTCTCAGTTATTAACATGAACATTAACAAGTCATCGATTTTCTATATTTACACGGAGTTTGTCCACCACGTCATTTTGTTAAAATATTAATTTTCTTATGATACAATGTTTGTTGACTATACCAGTACTTACCTATATTTCTAACTAATGTAAAGAAATGAAGATAAATATAATAATACAATGTAATAGATAATTCTAAATATAACATAATCCCTTTAAAACATATTTAAATCTATACATATAAAAATATACTCTGGCAACTTTTGATAAGTTTCAATTAGTTGAATGAAAGGAAGAATTGAGTTATTGATAAATTCATATCAAAATTCGCCGATAAAATTGATCGATTGAAAGGAAATGTATTTCATGAGAAATCTTTTTGATTGCAATATCAAGTCAAGATTTGATATGAAGGATTAGCGCAATGTAAAAAATAAGGAAATTCAATAATATTTATAAACTCCAATACACAATGCAACATTGCGGTATTCATTGCCCTTTATTCGCAATATTTCACTTGAAATAGGTATATGTTTAAAAACTGTTTGCAAATATACGAAAATATGGACCAAATTAATATAAACTAATTACGACAATTTCACGCTAACACATAGGCGCCAACCTTACGCCAGTATATCAGACCTCCCTTAACTAACCACTTTAAGATTTCTCAAGGGGATTTGACATCTAACATCGATACCGTAAAGGCCAATTTGCCCCATCCGCAACGATCTATTTATGGAACGACAAGTGTACGTATTAAGTGCAATCGTTAATTAACTGAAATAGGCTGCACTGTTACGATCACGTGTTACTTGAAATTCAATCTTAAGTCATACAACGTAAGGGCGATACTTACGCAAACTTTATTTTTACTTTTCTGGTATATATTAAGTCCTATCAAATGTATGCTTCGAAATGGTCACATCTCGTTTCAAAATATACCATAACGACTATTAAACTAAGTTTAAATTTGTTTAGGTGAACATTTTTTTTCGTTTTTTGTATCACGAACTATTAGACTGTATTTGTGATGGTCCTTGTGAACTAGTCTTGCAGTTCACACGTGGGTCTGATAATGATGTTATATTTCGTCCAACATTTCAACGTCATTCCATAGTAATAAGGGAAAGCTATCTAAATGTTCAGTATTCTGTACAAAACATTTTTCTTTAACAAGTTGTACGAAGCAGTCACGTAGTGTACAACAGAAAGGTTACAAAGGTGTAAGGTGCTTTGTTTAAAACGTCGGAGGCAACCCCACTACACTCCATCGTACAGTAGCTGTGAGCGAGCAGATAAGAGCGAAACATCACAGTAATTATAAAGTGAGCAGTCAAAACACAAACCCTTTTGAAGGCTCCACAGCTACGTGATTATGCAATCCGAAATTAATTAAGTAGGGTAATGGATTCCTGGAAAATTCAGAAAAGCAACACATGGGTCTATCTCTCGATATATCTAATTAATATGCTCTACTACAAGATAAAATTAAATTAGATGATGACGTGCAGTAAATATATGGTATTTAAGCTGTTAGATGGAAAATATTTGACCTTCATAGGATATGCATTAATGATTCATGATATTCATAGACTTCTTCATAAAATAAATGATTTGTATTTGAGTTTCAACGTATAAAAAGATGGTCTAAATTGTTCAACAACTTGACTCCTATCAATATGCAGTCAATCAATTTATTTAATAAATCTTCAAGACGGCAGATAAGAAAGTAATGGGTACTCCCTCATTTAGTTTCCTCTCAGGCTGAAAAGCATTAATGTAATGATCTTCAGCAGTTTAACCATATGTTGTAAGTATAACATATAGTTTTGTCTTGGTTCTTCGCGATATATTATCCCCGAAAATTACAATTATGGAAAAAGATGTATACGGAAATAGGACTTTCAGAGCAGGCTCATCTGTTTACATCGCCAATAATATTACAATGAAATTAAAGGATATCAAGCAGCACGTTACAGGAGACCGGTTTATTGATCTCGGCGGGTCCTCGGTCGCCGCTCGTTTGTTATGAAGTAGAACAAATTTAGAAGCGACCGACACCGGCGCGGACACGGAGTTAACAAAATGGAACTTTCATTAATTACCGCCGCGATGGACCCGCCATCGGCCCGGAGACAAAACGCCCGACGATTAATCAACATTAATGAACTGACAACACTTCATTTTTATTAATAATCTCCTGCTAAGAGTCCGTTACATGAAACGAGTTGAAAGCGTTTTGTGCTTCATTTTCTTGACGTACACGATTTTACTGTGTAACAGGGAATCTCATATAAATCACTGGTCGAGGTTTGACCCGTAAAATGATTATAGAGAATCAGTTACATGGAAATAAGTGTCTCGAAAGTTAATTAAACAATTGTCAAAAATATAAGTAAACCTAGTGACGAGAAAGTGAGTAATCAAGCAACACAATCTATTGAAACCTTAAACTAATAAAAACGTGAAGCTGAACTGAAACTATGCAGAAGCTGAGTTAGAGGTGAGCGTTCAATTCGTTCATCGTGGAGCTCTTCGATATGACGTTGTAGCTAACAGTGTGCTACATTCATGGTCTTCTAACGCGAGCTGGAAGCTTTAAGTTGTACAATTGGCACAAAAAGGTATTACTAAAACACACCATTACGCCGTATGTGTTAGTAAAGAACATGAGATGGCTTCATGAGCGTAATGTAGGCATCTAGAGAATACGTCCCCTCCGAAGTACCTCCCCGGCTCATTAAAGTCATCAAACAGACGTTACAGAAGTTGTGATTGCGTCGCTAATTACACCCTCGGACGGAAAGTACGACATTTGTGTTTCAGATTTCTGGAGACATGTTCGCGATTTAGGAGACAAGTTTTAATGTGGAAGAAAAATGATTTAGGAGTCATTTCATCTAAGTTTCAGTAGTGAATACGTAACTAAGATTATTTGAAAGCGTCAACGAATAAAGGACAAAGTGTAAAGTTGTAAAATCTTCTTCTATGAAATGTTTGACTAACCGTATAACCATTATCTGCCCTGTTTGTGAACCGATTTTCTATAATCATCGTGAGATGATGATGCAATGATAAACTTATTTCAAAATTAGTAATTATCAAATAGTTCCAAGGACATTTCTATCTAAATTAATTAGAAAAATATAAATAATCATAAAACAATTTGATGAATAAATCATTTTGAAACTAAGCTTGTTTAATTATAATTAGAAACTTCAACGTGTGTACATTCTAATACACGTGACAGTACAGGTAAAAAACAAATATATGGAAGTATCCCAACGACTTGTTTTAGTGTAAATTAATAGACCGTGCTGTACAGCTCCGGGTACAATTGGTTTAGACAGGTCACTGCTAATGGCTACTTTGTCAACGCGCACGGACGTTTTGGAGCAGAACGCGTTTCAACGATAGTTTAATTTGCTGATAGCAAGACTACTTTGGTAATAGTCTTTAGACCATGTAATAAAGACCCTACGAATTCGCCATGAAGCATTCCTGTAGCAAACATTAAAAGCCTTCTCAATGATAAAATGAGAATGGTAAATTGTCCGCCGTCAAACAATAATTTGAAAAATGTAACTTATTTTAAGCCATATCAAATATCACAAGCGTTTCTTAAGACATTGAATCTCAAAAAGAAGCAGATTCTAATATTAGCAATAAAATAGCCTGGTGTCCATTGAAATTAGTTTCAAATAAGTGACACATAATTATGTACCTACATCAGAATAGCGATTACATTAGGGAGCAGTGTTAGCATATCTCACCTTTACAATGCATCAAGAACTTTCGCTGTACCTAATTCCCCCAGTCACTAATCAACAATGCCATCATTTTAACCGGGGAACAATAAAAATACTCATAAAACAATTTACATACATTATGTTTTCATTAAAATTTTAAAGCGATACAATACAACGGTGAAAACTGCATCTAACCGGTTCCGATGTAAATGACTACTGATAAATGTTACGCGCTCCGTGTCACTTTCACCTGTATGCTGTCACAACAGAGTCTACTTTTCTTTGTTACAATGTATTTGTAGATTCTTGATAAGCATTGATGGATGAAGTTGTTTTTTAAGATAGGAGGCATTGTTTTTTTATTTTGATTTGGTTTATCGCCACGACTGGCGACCGTCGAGCACGCCAGCGGAGGCTGATTGCTGTGATTAGCACCAAGTTGGCCCAGGGCGTATCTGACGTTTCGATCAACTGATATCGTTCTAGTTTTCTTTATGTTTCCATTTCGTGACAAACCACATAGCTCGAAGGACCTATAACCGGTAGAAAGGTCATCGAATGGCGACAACGCTTCGGAAAGAAGAGTATAGGTCGCCCTCCCACCAGGTGTGCTGACAACCTGAAGAAGACGGCGGGCATCTGCTAGATTTGGAAGGCTCAGGATCGATAAAGCTCAGGAATGATCAAACCACCATTTTCCTAATTATTTACACCCAATATTGAGGTTACCTAATTTATTCCAAAAAAATAATCATCATGGAAGGCTTTGTACACTTGTGGTAATATTGGTTGAGTTTATATTGAAACATGATCTTCAAGTCCTAAAATAAATAGCCCAAATCCTAAAATAGCCGTTTTGTTTATATCCTTGTATGAAGTGGGATATATACGAGGTTATCAACAAGAGTTCGTATCTCGTATTCACATCGCATTTAATACCATTATGCTGGTCGTTTAGTTGTTTGACCACCTTCGTTAGTAATTTTTTACCATCTTTACGACCTTCCGAACAAATAAAGTGTTCCTGTTTGGTCCACGTCATTTAATATTGGATCTTCAATTTCAACAATTTGATTTACAAGTCCAACAATGTTATTACAATCTTTGTTTAGATGTTATTTAGATAAGTTAACTGACGCATTTTGACGTCACTTCTTTTATTAAGATCTAATTTTTGTATTGTCTTATCATTAATTATAACTAGGAATTTGTATGTCGCCGGAGGCAAGGACAACACAATGACACCCACGACCCAAGAACAAACTTTTGTCACATAAAATTTGACTCATTCCGACGACCAACGCAACGTTATGGCCACCACGCTGGACCGCCATTCGAAGGGTCCTGGGTTCGATTCCCAGCGAGGCAGAAATTTGAATGATGAGTTTAAATTTCTGTTTTCGGTTTCGATACGCTTGTAATTGTCTTTCTAGGACACAGGGAATGTATGTGTGTGTAGCGTTATTTATTTATAAATGTCCCTGTCAGGGAAGGAACGCGGGTCTTATTATTTGCCAAGCAGAGTCATATCAACTATGCTACGGTTTCATTTAATCATTAGTTGGTTTACAAGTTATTCTAAGTTACTGAGTCTATTGGAATAGGTTAATGGTAAGTGCTTAAAAGGAGTTAGCAAACTTGGATTCGTAAGATGCCTCGCTGCGAATATGAATAACCTATTTTTATAAAAACGAGCTGTAAGTCAGATAAACAGAAGTTATAAATAGCTATTACTTCAATTTATTTTTATCGAGCGACATAGTTTATCAGCCTTTGTGATTATGATAAACCTGCTTGAAAAAAAACAAATAAATCGGATCGAGAATAATAATGCACGGAAATTTCACAACAGCGGGTTGTTATCCTTTAGGAATCAAAAGAATTATAAAAAAGAAAAAATGTTCCATTTTAATATATCGAATTGTATTTAAATCTGTTGATAATGTCTAATGGTTTTGTTTGGAATAATGATTAAAGTTTTTTTATCAAAGTTAATTCATATAGTGCATTTTGACAATCGAGTCCTTTCCTTTCAGAAAAATTTAAATAAAAAAAAACTGTAGTGTTAAAAGTTTTGTCGATCTTATGAATTGTGGTCATCAATTTGGTTCCATGCACTTTGCTACAGTGTTACCAAATAAAAGATAAATAATTATAGAGATGATATAAAAACGACCAATTCTATTTTCGGACGGTATAAGAGCAAAAAATTCTTAGTCGCGTAGCTCGACAGCCATAGATTACTGGACCCCATGCATATCGTCTGTCTCTCTTTATTCTATTGTAACGAAGTGTGACGAACGACTTTTTTTAATACCCTGTACAACACACAATTCGGCCGTTCCATTGTATGCCATGTTTTATTTGACGGGAAACACTCATTTAATTATTATGGTGTATTTATCCACCATATCAAATTAATTACGGCCATTTGGGAAATATATCGCCTCGTATAAACTAATTGTGACTGCGGTTATCGTCGTGAAGAAAATTTAATTATTATGGTCCTCTAAAATTAGAATCGGTGCATTTATTTAAATTTTAATAGTGTTGAGATAATTTTTAATTTCGGAATGGGTTTATGTTAAAATGAACTTGTTTTGAGTCAACCCTAATTATATGTATTTCCTAAAAGTCTTTTTATTTTGCTCAGCAAATAATGATTATTTAACATCGAGCAGACTACAGTGGAAACCACAGTAAAATTCAATTTGTCGTAGAGTGACTTCTAATAACTTTATAATTTTTTTTTTGGACGAAGTTGGACCAACGAGGGAAGCACATAGTCCCGGCACCAAAGCGGTAGACGTCGACCATGGTGGTTTTAGTGGGTTCGAGTCCCACATACCTGTCGGGATTCTCGTAGCCGGATGGACGAGATGACGGTCTTTCCACACGTTAAAAAAAGCCAGCTACTCTAAGGTGATCGGAGTATTCTTTAGAAGTTGTAAGCAAAATTACCTTACTATATTCTAAAAGGTTATTTGGTTTATCACAAATGTCCAAGCTATTTAATATCAAACTGACACAATAACTGTTCTTTATTTCCATGTCAATGAATAAACGTTAATTTTATTTAGTTTCTGACTACAAAGTGGTCAATTCAATCGATATGGATAACAAAAAATATTGTTTATACTTTTTGTTAGCATTGTAAGTTTCATGACAAAAAACCGACATTGTAGACTTAATCACTTTGCATGTTAACTACATATTTAAATTGTATAATATTTTTACGTTTCGTGCATTTTACACTTATTTATCCAAACATTCGTATCCCACTTCTGATTCCCACACAAGTATTTATTCAGAGAAGTGCATAAATATGCTAACAAGCTTTAGCAAAATAATTGTCACAAACCTCTGTAGCTTCTTGATGTTATTGTAAACTGTATGTATTTTATTGTTTATGTAATATTTGTTACATTTTAAATGACAAAAAAAAACAAACACATTTGAATGATGCTGTGACTAATCTGCGAATTACATTGCTACGTGGATAACATAAATACATAGAGGTCTATCATTATCAGATGGTTTACATATTAGTGTTTTATAATATAAATAAAGAGGTTTTTAAAGCCATATAGCACACTAATTTAAAACGCTTCAAAGCTACTTTAGCGAGTCATGGCGCATGATTCAATAGCTTATGGCATTACACAACAAAAGCGTTATATAAATATTTCCTCACAAAAAACTAAAACCAGTTTCCGAGCGCTTAATTTCAAGGGCGCACGTACCGACATAAAAACATATTATAATATACCTACACGTTCTGTAGACAATTGTTAACTAAATTATGTTTGTTTGTCCAATATTATTTGTTTTGGAGACGTGTATTTGGATATGGACATTCTTTGGTAATCGACATCTCAAATTGGTATCTAAAACGGATATATCGCTTGTCCGGAAGAATACAGTATCATGTCAAAATTTGGCACTAACTGAGTTAATGATACAGTTCAACTAAAAAAAGCGATACCTTTTAAATTAGGTTTAAAATCGCTTACCCCTTGATTGATATGTATTAATAATAATAATAATCTGTTTATCTTATGAATATACCATAAAAATTGTAGTGAAAAACTTTAATCGCTCCTGAAAAAGTACATTTTTAGAGATACAGTATTCTTTCGGGCAAGCGATATATCGATGTCTCCAGATAAAGAGTACAGAATCTTTATGGCATCCTAAAATCAAAATCATTGCTCATTTTAGGAGTGAAGTAAAGATACTGATGATTGAAAAACCCATCTGCGTTGAATCGCTGCATATTGTTACCTAGTAGAGCTGTCGAACTTCGTATCATCTTAGAACATTTGTGCCATTTTTGTATCATTTCTTATCAATGCTCAGCTCCTATTAGTCGTAGCGTTATGTTATATAGCCTATAGCCTTCCTCGATAAATGGACTGTCCAACACAAAAATATTTTTTCAATTCAAACCAGTAGTTTTTGAGATCAGTGCGTTCAACCAAACCTATTCTTCAGGTTTATAATATTATAAACGTCAAGTTGTTATAGCGTATAAAAAATAACTGATTATGTATACGCATATTTCATTTTGAATAATTCTGAATATTACTTATTTATACAATATCTGATGTTACGGAGGTGCAACATTTAAACCGAAAACATTTAATTTGCATTTTTAGACCATTGCATTAATGCTAACGCCTACGTTTTATGAGCTTTAGACGTTCATACTAAAACACGCCCCGGATTCTAACGACAGCCTAACTGTATCTCGATCTTATTCGGAGATCACCTTATTAAAAATAACTATACCTCTTCACATAGTCATTTATAACATAATCTTAGTATTCCAAATAAGTACATTTGTAAAACATAGAACGAGAAACTGTTACGAATTACTTTACACCTTATTCTAATATTATTGTAATTTTCCATCAAAAAATTACTAAATTATTTATTAATATTACGTACGTTATAGTTTCGAGCTAACCCGGTTTAATCTAACCGATAATTAGGTTTTGAGATTTATTGCAAATTAACTTAAACTATAAAAAAAAAAACATATTTAAGAAGCAAACCGGAATGCGACGTCTAGTGTTTGAACCACAACAATACAATAGCTACTTAGTTGAGATATAAATAACATAAATGTTACCACTGACATAGCGGAGTAGCTTTTTAGGCAGGTTTTTATGGGTTCAGCCAACGTTATCAGCTTTATAGTGAGCCAGTAATTGGTTGAGAACTGTTGTTATAATTTTATACCACTCTTCAAGGTTAATTACTTAACAAGCTAGCGCTTCTTTTAAATATTTATTAAATAGATTAGACTGGTTATTTACTTTACAGTTAGCGCACGGCGACACTAACCCAGTTTTTGTTTAATGCACAAGTTGAAAATTTAGGCAAGTTGAACCACGTCGAGGAAATATTTGATTTTTTAAATTTCAGTTTTTTAGTTTACGCCGAGCTTTTAAGTCATTTGATATAGAATCCCCAACAGTCAGATCCGCGCGACCCGTTAAATTCACTAACAATAAATAAGCTATTGTCTACAAAGGAAGGTCTTTGGTTTCCTTACGTTTAACGAAAGGATAAATATGATGAAAGAAATATTTACAGTGATCGTTGGTAACCAGGCTATATTTCTATACTTTTGTAATTAGACAGTTCATAAAAATATCCAAATGTGGAGGAACCGTAATCAATATCCATCTTAAGGCAATTAATGTAACTTAACAGAATTTGATCAAGTCGGTGCCAGTTTCTTTAATTGATATAGAATAAACAGACCTATTTTCTAAGTAGCAAAGTTTTTTATTTCTTCCCTCTTAGTTCCTTCCATTATGCAGTCATTACGTTATACAATATTATCGTTTTGTCAATAGACAAAATAAAAAACCGCCTTGTCCGAAGTGATACGTTTCAAGTAAATGTGCATTATTAGTGATAAGTAACAACTACTTGTCAAATATCGCTAAAATTAATATGGGACAACAATAACCAGCTTTCGAATACAAGAAGAATCATTAAAATCACTACGCCAAATAAAAAGTTATCAAGTAATACACAAAAAATTTGACGAATTGAGAACCTCCCCCAGGAGGAGTAAGTCTTTTAAGATAAATGTTTGTATGTGTAGTTTTACTTCTCATACACTTTGAACTCGGAAGCACGTTCGTTAATCATTAAATAGAAAAAAATATGACGGAAACCTTTCGGTTTAATAATATTTTTTTGTCGATAACTTCATTGTATTTTAATATATCATCTATACATTATTTACGAAGTGGTTCGTTGTTCGCTCGTGCTGTATCGGATCGGTAGCCAGATATTATATCGACAGGTGTCAGTAAAAAATTAAACCTTACGTTAGGTATCAACCGTACATTCTACTTGCAAACTAATAAAAAATAAAAAATCGTGAATCAATTTAATCTGAAACTTGAGTCACGCAACTCATTGCTTCGTTATGACTGACATTTAATTAAATTAATATCAATGCTCTGTAGTGTAATAATTGATTTGTACAATGATTTCACGCTAGCTCCTCTTAAAAAAGTTCTTCTAATTTTTCTCCACGCCTCCTGGAATTGAATTTTTCTCATTACGGACGAATAAACATTTTATTTCTGATACTCACGGTAGCCATGATTCGTACAAAATATCACTATAAAAACGAAATTGCGGTCCAAATAGATCGGTCGGGGCGAGCCTGGCGAATGGCATTACATTTACTACATGTAGTTAATCTTCGCTTCAAAACAATTGTCGTTGTTTATCAAAATATAAGAAAAAATGCTATACATCATATATGTATTTATCGTAGGTGTTACACAAATATTATTTACCATAATTATAGGTTAATGCAATAATTGTTGTTGTTCTTCAATTTCAAGATACATTTATCGCCATGGATTAGTTAAAAGTAACCAAAACATTATTTATACATTCGAAAAGAATATCTATAGTAATTTACATCTGTTACTTCACAGGAATTGGTCCACTTTCTGTGAAAAAAATATTCTAGAGAAATGTCTGCGATACAGGATGGTTTTCGGATGAGACAGATAATAACTTGAAAAAAGGATGTACAATTTAACTATATAGTTTTATTATTAATATACATATTACTCGCACACCAATTAATCACAGACGCTACAACTAAATGTTTTATAGATTAAAAAAAATCAATCCCAGATCCTTTAAACATATAAAATGCCTAATATCATTATTGTAGATGACAATCGTTTCGAGGACCTTGTTTTCTAAAATGAAGCCAGCCCCGCTTGTACTGAGCAGAGATAGGACACGACAAAATGCTCTTTGGGGAAAGGGCTCGCTCCGATAGTGTCGCAAGACTGTGACGCCCCTCAGCCGTACTGATCAGCTGATGTGGCGTCACAATGGTACGTGGACAAAACAAGGTAACTCGACACCCCCGCGAGGGTCTTAAGGGATTCCGTGGGATAAATTCCTCTAAGTTTTTATTATAAACCAATATGGGGCCGATAAAAAAATTGTTTCCGTAACGCGGGTAAACCTTTGTTGGGGAACATCTGATTTAAATGGAAGTATTGATTATTATGTGGGATCAAAATACGGTGTTTTCTGAAACAACTGGTTATTCGAATTCGTGGTCCCTCGGGGGCAACATTCGGCTGTAAGTTTTTTATAGAAGAAACACGAATACATTATGATTTTATTAGATCATACAAGTTATTTAATATAATAAATAAATAAAGCCAGCGGTTTGTTACCAAGAAAACAGATTGTTTTGATTGAATATCGTCGATATTTAAATCTCTATTGTATTATTTCTTTTTTTTAATATAAATAAGACGTATTAATACCTATGTATATAAATAATTTAGTTTTACAAACGGTGTTTTCATGGGAGGAATTAGCCGTTAACACCACTCACTTACCATTTGTTATGTTCTACAATATTCGGACCATAACTCAAACCTCCCCGTCCTTATACTATAAGTGCAATTCGCACAAACATACATTCAATTGTTTATTAGTATGATTCCGGTGGGGTGGGGATTAAAGTGGTCAGACGAAGGGACCACTTAGGGCAGCACTTGTGTATCTAGTACACAAGTAAAGTAAAGTATTAGTTTTACTGGTAGTAACACCGACTGTTCTGCGGCTACAACTTTATACTATACTCGTATAATTGTTACTAATTGATGTATGTACGTACACGCACGATATTAGAAAAATACTATAATTAGACACATTACATGTTACAACAGTTTGAACCGACTTTAAAAAGAATATAAAATCTTTTTTGTTAAAAGATTTTTATTTCTTCCTTTTTAGTGGTTCTTTCCATTATGCAGTGATGTTGTTATATGATCTCTTTGTCAAGGGACAAACAATAAAACCCATGGTCCGAATACTCACCAGGTAAATGCGAATTATTAGGGATAACTCAAAACCTACTCTATACTACTATAATGTGTTAAACACACTTAAAGAAAATGAAATGCATTCCATTTTCTAAAGCGAAACGCGGGCGAGTTTCCAGTGCTCTAACACACTCGCTTAATAACATAGATCAACAGTTAATAGTGGATCTAAATACTGAACATTAAATAGTTAATTACAATCCAAGAGCCTCGTACCCGAGGCTACACAGCGCTCAGTTCGTCTCTGCACCTAGTTATTTCACGAGCAGCGTAACTTGATGGCTCGACTGACAACCCCAAAAGATAGGGAGTTACTCTCCAAGGGAAACACTTCCTTACGAGGAAACCAACTTAATACACCCGCACCGAACTCACCCGACTACCTAAACACAGGAGTTTAAGGCTTAAACTCGAACGGCAGAAGGTTCAACAGGAGTAAAATACGATCGCCTCTCTTGCCACGCAATCTCACGCCCAATGTCATTTTATCGTCATAATGTAGATTGAGTGCGAGAGAGAGCCACGTTAGAGGGAGACGGAGTCTTGATTAAATTCATGAAGTTTATATATTTGGTCCATGTAAGGGGTTTACGAGGCAAGCGATGCCACTGTTTTTATAGTTATTAACCCGGTGCCAATAACGCGGAGTAGGGTTATGGCTAGTTGGGAGTTACTGCTGATGTGTGTTTAATGTAATTGTGAGCGGGCTCACGTGAGGATAAACGGCCTATGTTATGAGGGACTAGGTGTCACCGCGTCCAATTCAGAAATAAACGCTTATAAATAGGAGTTCCTATATCTGGGTGACATGGACAGCAGGAATAACACATCACTAAGAATCACGATTGAAGAACAAATTTACCCATCTGCGGCGGAATTTCATCACCAGATCGCTCGTTTTACAGGTTCACTATCAATAAAGCTTCGTAATACTTCGTAAAACCAATATGTTCAATCACATCAAGTGGGTCCGAGAAAAGCCAAAATAACAAACAACTAAACCAGTAGATGTCCGACGTCGGCTTAAAACTATTTCTATAAATCAATCGTTTGTTTCGTCAAAAAGTCCCGTAATATTCGATAACATTACGAAACCATAGTAACATGTTATAAATATTCAATGAAGTCTGCATTTAATCAACCTTAAAAACGGGTTTTTGCAAGGAGAAATATGATTAATATTATGGTTCGAAGATAAGTTCATATAAAACGTCTGATCTAACTTTACAAAACAGCATAATTTTTAAGCAGATAAAAAAGGAAAAGAGCCTGAAGTTATCAAGGTAGTGGAGTTTCATAGCAGCAGCATCTCTTCAATGTATTATCAATGTTAGCTACCTAGTCGACCACCAGAATGCAACAGTACTTGCGAGATGTTTATTCGCTTCAAGGATTGAAGTAACCATTTCCTAGAACAAGGTTAAGTTTTCTGAAATCGTCTCCTAATTTAAAAGTCCTAACCCGTCACTCGATTTTCCGAACAATTTTGTCAATCACAGCGATTGAATATGTGCGTAATAATAATATTAAACTGGTTAGTTAGACGGGAGCGGTGCGGCAGCCGCTAGCCGGCTTCACGCGAAATTACACCGTCAAATGTATTGCGACGTAATCACAATGTTATTGCCGAGCGCTTCTCAACTTTCATCACATCAAAATTATACTCTACAGTAGTCGAACGGTGTTCAAATTCGATCTTCGGATCGGTAGACGATTAGGTTGCATAAAACGAATGATTAACTAACATTGATTTTATTGATATTACAATTTTTTTTTCAGGTCGGATGTTATCTTGTTTCGTTGAGCTCTAACGCTTATTTGTCTGTACTTTAAAAAACAGTAAGTAGTTCAGAAGTCATAATTTTTCTTTTTATTAAATATAACATATAATATTGTTGTCAATGAAATCATCAGTCGGTTCTCATTCCTGTCAAAAAACCTTTAACTGTATGTAGGTAATCCATGCACTTCCCACCACTTGTTTCAGTCTAAACAGTAATATTTTACACCATTACTATACGTGTGTCAACATTGATGAGTACCGTGCAAAATATACTTCATAGAAATAATTTTGCGACCATCGACTGAGCTGTAACAAATACATAAAATAGTTCAAATGTTGAAATTCTTACAACTCGTCGCTTAGATCTGAAATGTATTATCGTTTCGCTTCACGTTTGAACATCGCTGACATTACCAAAACGCCCGATTCCTTTTTAACGATTCTGTGTGACATAAAATTGAATATGCGCGCCGCGGGCGGTAGATTAGGGGGTGAAATATTGGGGTGGGGTGGAGAGCTCACACTGCGTGTTGCATCGCCGTGATTGGTGGCGCCGCGCCGTGGCGAGGCAATCAACACACATGCGTTTTTTATGTTAATAAAGTGGCTAAGAGCAGTGGGATTCGTTTGACGTTCATGGTCTTCATGCAAAACACAAACATCCTACGTCATCTGTTGCCAAGAGTCAAATTCGTGGCCCGGTGATATTTCGAAAGGACATGAATTTCATATACTATTACAGTGGCAGTGGGAGTCCGTTAGTGCCTTACATTTCTTTAGCGTCTCCGTCCTTCAGGGGGCACGTTAAGCCATCGGTCCGGGTTTCTTTCGAGCCGCATGAAAACTTGGGTTAGCAACTGATTCCTCCACCAATCCACCTTGGAGCTGCGTGATGGAGTATGCTCTAGACCTTCTCAGTGATGAGGAGAGACCCGTGCCCTGTAGTGGTCCATGAATATGTTGGAGGCAATGTTCACATTTCAACTCTGGATTCTTTTATTGCGTGTCACATACATAACTTAAACATACAAATAAGTGCCTTATCTGTTACAGTTGCCACTGTAGAGAGCAGATCCTGGGACCAGCTGCTTGATAAGCAGTCTCAAAGTATAATCAGCCACAGGAAGGTAATGTACATACGACCCGCGTGGCGTAATGGTCACCACGCCGGACGGCCGGACCGCCCTTCGAAGGGTCCTGGGTTCGATTCCCATTGAGGCGGAAATTTAAATTATGAATTTATATTTCTGTTTTCGGGCTGGGTGTGTGTGTGTAATTGTATTTCTGTGTTGTCCATGGCACCCACGACACAGGGTATCCTAGTGTGGGGCTATGAGTGTGTGGCGATATTTATTTATATGTATTTGAGGCATTTTGAAGTCGATTACAGATTACGTACGGGTTTATAAAGCACTTTAATATCAAAGGACCAAGGAACTTCTCGTAATTCAAACGAATATAAAAAGTAAAATACAATGTTATAAACTTATGTGTTAATACAGTTGTTTGTTTTTTTTTGTTTTTGTCATTGTGAGACTCCTGCCGCGCTAATAACATTACTGGTATAATACCAAGGTATGATAGTCATTTCGCAGGTCGTTCGACTAATACTAACGTAGAAACGGATTAATAAATGCCTAAATGTCGAGTCAAGTTTGAAACTTGGTTTGTGTGTATTACGGTATCGTGGGCGACAAACGCGACAAGGACATTATCATAATGGTCGGTGATGTTGGGCGTGTGCGGTCAGTGAGCCGGTGTCGTGCTCACAAATGTCGCGTTGAATAGTCCGCGACGGGGCGCGACGCAATCCGTACCCGTTTCTCGTGCCGCGCGCTGCACGACGTTCACTCGTGGAAATAAGTTATAAACCGAATTCAAAACAAGTACGTCGCGTGTATATTTCTATATACGCTAGTGTTTATTAAGTTTAATACTTCATTCGTTTAAAACTGAAACTCATAAGCGTTGATTATGTTCTAAAAATAGATCAATAACGACACGATTGTGTCAAACTCGTCGTCGAAAAGCAGCGGCCATATTTATTAAGCGTCATCTACATACAACGACTAACTTGTGTACTGTGATATATGAAATGTTATCTAATCTACGCCATCCTATTTTATTGATTTATCGTCAAATCAAATTGAGATCAGTAAACGGTGAAACTAATAAGAAATAATTTTTAATCAAAATTTATGTAACTAATACCCAACAAGATTCAAATTGACGTTTATGTACATACATATATCGTCGTTATATGTGCGAGTGCAATTACCGTTAATTGTTCTTAGCTGATACCCTAGTGTCATAAACATAAGCGTGCGATATAATTTACTCGAGTTAGAATTATTAGTAGAATACTTGTTAATTAAATATTTACAAGTTGTCAAAAGTTACACACCTTTCATCCCCATTCGATAATCGTTGCGGTGTTGCCGTAGTTTAATTATGGGTTTTAATTAATTTTAAGACGCTACGTTCCTGTAGTTTAGTCGCTAACGACCTCACCGACAGTGAGAAGGCACGAGTTCGATTCTCCTTCGAAGCAAACATTTATGTAAGGTAGTTCACGTGTAACTTTTAAATATATTGTTAAATTTCAGGTCAATCGTAGAGCTTCTGTAACCGACTGAACATGTTTGAGCAGGAACACTTGATCAATGCGGTGCGGGAACAAAGACTTCTTTGGGACAAGAGACATAAGAACTACAGGAATCGTGCACTGACAATACGAGCTTGGAGGAACGTCGCTGAAACTGTTGGCTGCACTAGTGAGTACCTGCAGTGCTTAAAAATTGTTTAAAAACCCTTCGCCTTAAACCTGTGAACACAATAGTTAACCCTGGTAGATAGTTTGGTACATATGGTTCATATTTAGTACGTACTTTACAATGAATATATACATTTTGACGCTCTAAAAATCCAAGATTACAAAACTCTTTTAACAAAAAGCTACTTGTAATTTTTCTTGTCAAGCGTCCACAATATTGACATCTTGAAGATAGTTTAAATAAGATATTTGTAATAACCGCCATTAGTAATACAAGTGGAAACTGTAATTTGGCAAGACTTACTGCCGCTCAGCTTTAATTTTATCGCTTACGATCATCCCGCTCTGAATATACATCGGTGTATAATATTATATTTTGGCATTTCGAAGTTCTAAACAATCCTTGTATAGTTTGAAAACACTGAAAAACATTTTCTTTGTCACGTAACATAATTATATCGTTGTATAATTTGTATATTGTAAAAGATATACAGCTCACCGTATTTCGAAACTACACTTTTGATATTAATAAAATACAGTATTTTTACTACAATATCGAACGTATAAGTACGACTGGATGTAGTAGATATATTAGTAAATGCAATTTTCATTACAGGTGACGAAGCTCAAAGCAAATGGAAGAATCTAAGAGACTCATTTTCCAGGGAGTTGAAAAAGATACCCAAAAAGCGATCTGGCGCTGACGGAGAACAGGTAGCACAGTATCCTGGAGACTGGCTTCATTTTGAATCTATGCAGTTCCTCTCAGGTGTCATACGACGTCGAAAGACACCCGCTGCCGCTCGCAGCCGCAAAATATCGCCCGAAGTAACAGACAACATAGACGAAGATAGTGTTGTATCAGTTATGTCCAATTCAACTGGACTGTCCAGTACAGATAATCAAACATATTTACAAACCGATTATGACAGCTTTCCCCCAATTAAATGTGGATCAAATGAAAATATAGTGGCTAATGATAATCTTTTATATCCTGATATTCTATTGCAAAAGGGCTTCTCCACTCCCGATGAACCTTCCGTTGAGAATAAAAATATAAAACAGGATGATTATGCTGAAATGTTTGCAGATTTAGAAAGACAGAAATTGGAACTATTGAAGAAGGAAATAGAATTCCAAGAAGATGAGGATATGAATTGGTTCAAATCAATATTGCCGCACCTAAGGAAGCTGCCTCCGCTTAATAAGTTTTTGTTTCGTACAAAAGTGCAAGAAATGCTTTTGAATGAATTGACTAAACTAAACTCATCACAACCCGGATCGTCAACAGATCAAACCTCGCCGAGCACATCTTCTGCTAATAAATTACAATAATAACTACGATAGCCTTCAATTTCATTACAATAATGTCATCCTGGTTAGCAACGTGTTGGTCATCGATTGAACGTCTCTGGTGCTACAGATATACTTGGTTTAAGACGACAATCATCACGACACTGTGTGCTGGTTTATCGGTCGTTACCAGGTCTTACCATTACGAAATATTATGGAATTTTACTTTTACCATACCTTGGTGTTGTATGTGATAGAAAAATAGTTTGTATGTATGTGATAGGAAAATAGTTTGTAATTTAAAACAGTCATTTAATAGAGGAAGCTAAATGAAAATAATTGTGTTTTAATTTTTTAGCCTATTGCAAGGTAATTTAAGGGTTCAGAGCGCTTAGGAAAATTCTCCTCGCTCGACAAATGATAACGATTATAACCGAACTACAGAATCTTGTTATTATCTATTACGAAATAAATTTATTCTCGATTTTTGCAAACGGCACCCGCGGGCGGACGTCGCGGGGACAGACAGCGCTACAAAATAAATAAGGCAGAAAGTTCCCTCAAATACACGAGCGACAAACGGAAGCGCAATAAAGTGACAATCAGCGCGCGTCGTAAACCGCTCGCGCGTGTGCTCGCGTGTTTATTTGGGCCATTCGCTTTGCGTTTTATAGTTTAGGGAATAGCTTAATTTGTTTCGTTTTCGTGAAATCCGATAGATCGACATGCAACGTTTAACGAGTTCTGCTTAACGATAGATACATAAATGTTTACGTAGCATGGGGAACCGTGGCCACACATGGTTAACGGAGTACAGTGCACCTGCCCCATGTCTATGTCGATATACTGGAAACGAAAATTACCTTGTCTTTGGAGTCAGTCCAAAAATTGGACTCTTTATCAGGGTACAGAAAAACATATGTTAAGAAGGTAATGATAAATGACTGTGGGTCTTCAAAGTTGTATCTAAGTATCTGACCGAGTGATGATAGGTGCAAAATGGTTTCATTGATTCTTAAGTCGAAGCCAATCTCGCCAAGCCATTATCCCCGTTCATGATGAAACCTAATGGAAAATTGGTGTATATTAGGGCAGGCTTTGTGCCTTGTTCTAACCTGGATAGAATATACCCCCCTGACCGGCAATGCGTCTGTGATAGCCAACCGTTTACCATTAAATGACTCGTCTTGTCGGCCATTTAAATAAAAGAGCAGTTGAAACCGTTCAATTTAAATATAAGTAAGGCAGAGCGAGAGAGTTGTATCGCCCAATATATTGCGACTGTATCAAATTTCCACAGACGAGGTCTAGTTGACAGTGAAATTGCGTCTAATTGCACATAATCCGAGTAGGAGGGGTGCCGTATCATCCCTCGAGTGAGCTCCAGCAAATGATGGCTTTTTCACTACATTCGTGTAAGCTGCTTTCTCATAAGTACCTACTTTATTATCAGACTGTATAATAACTGGTTATTATCTACAATACCAGTTTGGATCTGGAAACCTTTTTGAAATGTTACTCAGTATCAAAGGAATCTAATGCTTATCCTAAAAACGAAGATGGATTTACATACATTTATATAAGGAGTGATTTTCCTCTGACATCGTATTTACTTTGCTGACTTTTTCACTAAATAGGTACATTTTTATGTAACTAACTGACAAACGAACTCCAGTAAGTAATACAAATATCACCGATGGGTTTTCGGCCACGAAAGAAAGGTAAGTCCTATTTGTCAAATGTTTAAATTGTCTCAAACTTAAAAATAATTTCTCACAAAACGTAAAAATATTGCGGGGCATGATTCTCTTACTTCAGTTATTGATTACACTGAAATAACTGACTTTAATTAAATCCTTTGTACGGTACTCCTTTGTCCATTATTATTATTGCTTTGCTCGTGAAAGAACAAGGGAAGTAACCAACACTCGACCTTAGTGCACTCGGAATAGAGTCACCTATTCCTAATTCACGGTAATAACCTACGCACTTTTAAAGGTTGGAAATTTCGAGTTTTCTCCAATAACCTGTCACTTCAAAATAGTCTCGTGTGTATCATTCACATATGATTCACATCATATAACACTATTTTCGAATATCTCCCTCCTACTTACTCTTTCGGTGTTAGACAAGGATGCGTCGAACTACGCTTTCGAATAGGTTACCTTATCTGCGTGAGTAATACAAAACTTTTTCGCATAAGCTTCGATCAATAACAACTGTGAGCCGCAGAGAAACTTCAACTTAAAGCGCATCACATAAAGTTCATTTCGTATTGGAGAGAAATATATTTTATGGTACATTGAAAAATTACCCTTACATATATGACATAAGACTGATATTCGGTTGCGTGGCTCGGATCGCTTTCGTTCCCCTGTTACCAAGCGGGCTTGTTCGGGACCGAGCAGGGATCGGCAACCTTTTTGTGGGCCATCCCTGTACTTTCACCTTATGTCAGTTTTAGTGCTCAGTATCTAGGCGACATTACTTTACATCTTTTTTTATATTACCAGTAAAAAGAAATAACAGCGTTTTACTTATATTAAACCTTATTCGAGTGAAACAATGGGGGATGTGTCAAATTGAACGTGTCTAAGTTTGTTCATATCTATTTATAGCTGAGGTAACACCTTTTATCTATGTAGTGAGAGATGATGGCTATTATCGACCTATAGGATAATTGTAATCCAGGTTTTACAATTACCAGTTGTAACTACAGTTAATAAATAATGTAGTATTTGACCAATATATGAATATTCCAATTTTGAAACTCCCTCGACTAAAACGAAGCATATAACTATAATAGCATTAGATCATAGGTAATAAAAAAAGTATTAGTAGTACACATGGTAGTAGTAGTACACATGGTAAACGATACCAAGTAAATTGCGTACAGTGTACCGAATGATACCATTATCATAGTAATAAAAACTTAATGAATATTCCATATACGGCGAGCCACACAATAGCCATCTCAGAGACATGCATAGAAAACAATTAACAGTATAAAACTTGCTAAAACAGCGCTAATTCACTGCAATCAACATTAACACAGCCATTGTTATAACACAATCGAGTGGGCGGGGCCTATCGACTGAGACAACGTAACAGTTACTACAAAAAATTAATACAAAAAAGGTTGGCAACTACAGACTTCTGCCATAAATGCAGTAGCGGAGCTATTACCGAGCACCGAACCGGTACGAATTAATAGTCACCGACATCATTCCGTTAAAATCGCCGTTATTCCGTAGCGATAGGGTTGTAAGAT